>CM020033.1:15166594-15211594 GCA_009769605.1 Bucorvus abyssinicus | reverse complement strand
GGCGTTTGTCCGTCAGGCTTGACGGGCAGTGGCTGCTACCAGAGACAAGTCCGCATGCAAATCGTCTCCTGCCTGTGGGGCGCGGGGTGCTGAGGCGGGAGGCTTCAATTGTCCCGGCTCTGCCAGGGCTTCTGGTGGCGGAGAGGGCTGCAACTTTCCCGAAAGAGGCGCGGCAGGAGAACGCGCGAAGAAACTCCGCGACGGGCAGGCGGCCGGCGCGAGTCCTCCCGCCCGGACAGGGACAGGGCGTCCGCCGGGCTGTCCTGGCGGAGCCGGGCGCCTTCGCGCTCCGCCGCGCTGCCTCGCGCCTCGCCGCCGCCTGCGGGAAGAGCAGCGCTCCCGCCTGCGCTGGCCCGTACGCCGGGGGATCGCGCAGAGCACAGGGCTGGGCGGCGAGGACAGAGTCTTCCTCCGCCGCGCCGGAGCGCTACCACGGCGGGGGGAGTGGGATCCCGGCCTCGCCTCTCAGGTGTCGCCACGGGCGAGCGCTGAAGCGGTCGTTAACGGCCGCAGGGTACGCGTCGGGGCAGGGCCGGCCTCCGGGCGCGGGCAGCGCTTTGCCTGGCGGCGGCCAGAGGAGCTGGGGCCGGCCGGTGCCCGCCGGGGTCCGCCTGTTCCGCCGCGGCGGAGGACGCGTCGTGGCTCAGGCGAGGCTGTCCAGCCGCTTGCGGGTCACGGGGCGCGTTGGCCGTGTGGTCGTGACTGTGTGCCCGTGTGATTGATCTCTCCTCTTTCAGATGAGGGAGAAAGATAAACCGACTAACTACCTGGACTTTAATTAGTTTTGCCCTTCTAAATAGTGATAATGGAGAAATTCAGTTTCTTGCACAGTAGAAACCGACATCTGATGTTTCTGTTGCTGATACCAATTACGTGTTTTGACAAAGCTAAACCATTAGCAATGCTAATGTTTACAGTCTGTGTCTTTAGCACAAAATTTCTCGTGAACATTTCGTTTTAATGGCTTGAATCATCTCGTTTACATATATAGTTGTAAATGACCTGTTAGGCACAGACCGTGCTTTCCGTTCCTCGTTGGACGGCTTGGCATTGCACGCGCCTTCTCTCAGTGTTGTCAAACACGAACTTTCCGAAAACCTTAAAAATAACCCCAACGACCTAAACAAGAATCAGGTGATTTCACTGATGCCAAGTAAGGACACCTGATAGCAAAACATCTTTATTACCTGTGCTTCCAGATATTTCAGATCTTCCACGTGAATGTACTACAACATTAAGTGTTCTTACAGCTTCACTAGCAGGAATTAAATTATTTATATTCAGGTAAACTGTTAAGCATTTCTGTAACTCTTACCTCTGTGGCCCAAATATTCTCCATAGAAATAGTTTTCAGCTTGACCTCTTTCTGTGACTATTTGTTTGGCTAATATTGCAAAAGCCTTCATATCAGTATAAGAAATTCTGATAACACAATGGACTAAGATTTGCCATCGTGTTAGAAAATAATGTTTGTAAATAAGTTTACAAAACCACTCGTTTGTTAGAGAAAGAAGGTGATGGAAACTGTGAACTGTATCAAAGCTTTGTTGTTCGGGTACTTTAAAGAATCTGGGTAAATAATAAATGTTTTCCATTTAGCTGAAGTTATTGTGGTGTGCCAAATGCATATTTCATTTTCTTTCCTTGAGGAGCAGGCTCATGGTTAAGTAGCAGTGTAATAGTGGTTGCGTTTTCAAGGTTTTCTGTGGCAATAGACAAGCATTGTAAGAGTCCACCAAATGCTCTGCTATGGCTTTGTTGCAGAGTTAGGCTCAAACAGGGGCTTAAATGGATACCCATCTTTCAAATTAAATTTAATATTTGATCTTTACCTGTTCTCGCCGTTTTCTTAAGTATCAGTCTGGTTCCCTAATCAGAATTAGCAATGTCTTTCCCTTCACATAGGTTGACTGTTCTTTTCTGTTTCTACTTTGTTGCCTGCCTCCTGCAGTGGTTTCAGTCTAAACAGGTAATTTGACAATGACCGCCTTTAGACCTACTGCTGTTTATATATAAAAGAATGGAGTTGAGTTAACCTGTTTCCACCATTTGGACAATATACAAATTTAATATAACTTACATGGTATACAACAGTTATAAATAAGTGATAAACAGCAATGCAAATGTATCACAAATAAGTGTTTATTCTTACATACTGTTCAGAGTAAATTACATAAGAGCATCATTATTATGCTGACTCTTGCTTTCATAAATATTTAAGCAACAATGTAAGTTAAGTTACATGGTTTGTCTATTCTGAGGCATTAAGGCTGTATTCTACTTTGCCAGCTCAAAAGAGAACATATAAAAATACATTATTTCTTTGACTATTCAGAGATGTGTTTGATCATTTAAGGGGATTATTACATTTAGTCATTTCAGTGTAGTTTGGACTTATTTACCTAAAGGTTAAAACTGTTTATGAAATTCCAAAAAGAAACATACATATGTCTGCTGTTTTAAAATGCAAGCAAAGGTCTAAATTAATGAGTGATTTTTCCCAAATTCAGAGAGAAGCCATCATGTAGTACATTTTAGTACTGCATGAAAATTACCCATTTTCTTTAGCAGAACAAGTAGCATGTCCCAGATGAAAAAAAGCTCTAGCAGGCTATGCCTGGTAGCTGAGGCTGGGCCAGGGCACAGCTCAAGCACTGCGCGGGACCACTGGCGCTGTGTTATTGTTAAGCAGCTCTCCAGTGCTCTTCTCCAGGAGCTGTTTTCAATAAGCAGCATGGCAAGGCCACTCTCTTCGGGTGGGGAACAAGAGACTTGAGTCGTATGGACACAGGTTGAGTGGTGTAGCTTTCCCTCATGGCTTGAGAATAAGCCCAGCATTTTCCATTAACCTGCGGAAAGAGTCAGAGTAGATTTTTTAAATCTTACAAATTACCTGCTCTCAACTGCATGATTTTCTGAACTGCTGTAGCTATAATGATGTCCACACCAAGGTTGCAGTGCCTGTGCCATTCACTGGCTTTTTAGGGTCACCTGCCAGATATTACCTGGAGCAACCAGACAGTGCTTATACAGTGTTTTGCCAGCATGGCCAGGTAAATAGTAACACCCACCCCGCACGCACACCTCCACCCCCCCTGCAGGAGGCAACTACAGCATCCCAGCATAGGGGCAGGGGAAAAAGTGTCTTCAGTTTGTGTGCTGAGGGAATGTTGGCCATAAAGCTGAGGGTACAAATAATTAGAAATGATAGAGTAAGAATAGACCAAAAATGTAGGGCCCTTCAACCCAAATAATAACTGGATGTGAGCGCTGGAGGCATAGGCCCACTTCAGAAAGCATATGCTCTTAGTTAATTACAATATCTAAAGAAGAAGAAAATAACCCCCATAGAGGCTCACTTCTTAATCATCTCGAACTTCATAATTTCCAATTGTCTATACCTTACTCAGATTTTATGAACATTTATATACACCCTCTAACTGAATGGTTATCACAGCTCAAAACTTAAATTGTGGAAAAGCCTGTACTCTGGCAAAGAAGCTAGGAAAGTTGCAGCTTAGATTTCTGTGATCTTTAAGTGTTAGCAACCCTCTTACCCATAGATAACATGCATTCTTTTAAAAACAATGTCATTCTTTGGAGAACACTTAGTAATTTTTAAAACAACCTTTCCATTTCTTCATTAAGAAGAGGAAATACTAAAATATTGAAATATTCTCTTTGCAGCAGAATTAACCTCTTGACCAGCAAGTATGGATTTTCCTATCTCTTTTTTGTGAAAAAGAGTGTACACTGACCAAAATCACTTCAGAATTCTCACATAAATCTGGATATGGGCTATTGTGTACAAAGGCATTGATACATAATGAAGATATCCCAAAGTTTAGTCAGCAGTTGAATTTGGAAGAGAATATGCTTGGTTTCTGGGATATGCCCATAATCAACTTCTGACCATTTAAAACACCCAATAAGAGTAATAATTGCATAGGTTCTGTTGGGCTCCTAAGTTTTGATTTCCTTTGTAAGGACTTGGATTCTTCCATGATCTTAATCATAGTTCTGGTTTTGCTGGGACAGAATCATAGGCCTGCCATAGTCTGCAGGCCAGTTACAAGCAGTTTCAAGTCAGCTAGGACAGCTGCCCTGAGCTGGCGCACGGGTGTATCCCATACCGTAAACGTCACACTCAGTATAAAGGAGGAAGTTTGCTGGGGTGGGGTGTCTCCTTCTCCACTTTACTGCTGTTGGTTATTGGCTTTGTGCAGTTTATCACTTCTGGGCTTAGGGTTAGAGGTGCTGCTCTGCTGTGTTCTTTGCTGTTGGGTTATGGTGTTATAAATTCTTTTGTAATTATGGCAATTTCTGATTTCTGTGGAATGGTAGTGACATAGAGAATCTGGTATACCATTGGGATGCTTCTACCACTTTGATCATATTCTTAGTCCTTTTGAATGTCTTTCCGTTCTTGGTTCTGCTTAGAGTAAGATATTGGTATACAGGTGGGTATGGTGTAGCTGCTGCAAGCCCTGCAATGGGTCCTGCAGCTGCCTCAGCTCCCACGAGAGGCAGCATACCTAGTCAGACCCTGGTGACGGGTGATGAGGCTAACTTAGGACTCAACCAGTGCCAATATAGGTTGCCCCTGTAGAGGAGAAATACATAAAAAGAGCAGGTCCTGCAGGGACAGCACAGGCAGAAGAATCAGAGATGATCACTTGATCTCTATCCCTAAGTGAGTTGCAAGACAAACATAAAGATTACAGCCATCATTATGGCGGGCAACTTCTTACCTGGCTGCTCCAGTGCTGGGATAATGGATCCAATGGTTTGGATTTAGAGGGTAGAGAAGCCTAGCAATTGGGACCAATGGCTAGAGAAGTAGGTATTGACAGGGGTCTTGCTCTCTCTGGAGATGACTCCTGCTGAGCATGAGGAATACGTATCCCTTTAGAGATGATGTCATATGCTGCCCATGTGGCACAAGCAGGTACTGAGCATGCACCACTGTCATATGCCAACAATTAGCATTATTTAGCTGGAAAGACGAGGCACCAACGGTGGGTGACGTGGGTGCTCAGCAATATGCAGATAATCTCTCTTCCTTCCCACGGGCTGGCATCTCCGCTCTTGAAAAACCATCTGACAAATCCATGGAACTGCTCAGTAAGCTGTATGAAAAATTGTCCCAGTTGGATGATAGGTTGCACTTCCTACCTGTACCGATGAGTGTCTCAGCCATCAGGAGAAAGTGTTTTCCTGTAAGGTCAGTTCAAGAGAGATGGTACGCACCACGGAGCACCCTGTGGTTTTTCCTATGTAACCATGGGGAAGACATAAGAAAAAGGGATGGAAAACAAACCTCGGTCTTACAGCCACACATGCAAGAGCTGCAAGGTAAAACAATCACAAAAGGGGGGCTTTTCAGGAAAAAGTGCTGCTCCAGTTTCCAATGGGCAGCCCCCCAGACAGCATAGTTGTGCTTTGGATCCTTATTTATGAGATGTGAGTAATTGTGATGGAAGCCTAGTCCATGTGAGCTGCTTGGACCCTTATGTTAATGACAGGGACTCTGAAATTAGAGGGGCCCTGCCTCCAGCCAGGTGGAGCAGAGGGTCAACCGAGTTTATTGGACTATGTGGGTTTGATGGCCTGGCACATCAGAACCACAGGATTACAAGGCTTTGGTGAACACTGGTGCACAATGAACTCTAATGCCGTCAAACTATAGAGGGACAGAATCCATTTGTATTTCCTGAGTGACATGGGAGATCCCAGGAGCTGATTGTAGTGGAAGCTGAAGTCTAACTGGACATGAGTGGCAAAAGCACCCTGTTGTCACTGGCCCAGACGCCCCATGCATTCTTGGTACACAATATTTCAGGAGAGGGTATTTCAAGGACCCAAGGGTGTACCGGTGGGTGTTTGGTGTAGCAGCAGTGGAGAGAGAGGAAATTAAATGTCTATCTACTTCGCCTGGTTCGTCATTCTATTGTGGGGCTGCTGAGGGTCAAGGAACAAAAGCTGCCAATTGCTACTACAACTGTGCACCGGCAACAGTATCGTACTAATCGAGACTCCCTGATCCCCATCCAGAAGCTGATGCGTCAACTGGAGAGCCAAGGAGTGATCAGTAAGACACTCTCACTCTTTAACAGTCCTGTTTGGCCAGTGCAGAAGTAGACAATAAACATAAATAGTAGTGTTTGGTTCTTTAGCTCTGAATGAGAAAGAAGAAAAAGGTGGCATTTTCCAAAATATTATCCACTTACAGTGTTAGAAAGATTATATGGTATAGCTTTTTGTAACATTATTCCTCTCCTTCCTTTGGTCAATAGTGAAGTAGTTAACTAGACAGGCTATGAAATCATTAAGGCTCAGAATTAATACCCTTAAAACATGAATATGGGACAATTTGCACCTTTCTCAGCTGTTTGAAAAATCTGCAGTTTATTCTAATTTCATAATTTGGAGATTTTCATTGTGGTCATGCCAGACGTATTTTAAGACAAGAAAAAAACAGACTCAAATGTGTCACTGAGCAGCTGAAAGATGATCAGTCTGAGCCTTGAATTTAGAAATAAAGATTCCTCTGACTCTTGAAATAAAGGAGAAAGAGCTCTATCAATGTGTTTCTAGATGATAAAAAGGAAAAATGCTGCAAAGCAGGTTCCTCACATGCATCAGAACCTACGGAAGATCTGAGGATATCCAAAGAGAACGGGTAAGACCAGTGGATACGTATTGCCCTTTCAACCAGTCCTATAAACAAGTTAGAACTGAATTACTACTACATTTTTTGTGAATGTTTTACTCCCTAGGAGTGATCACAACCCTATGGTGAAGTTCCTGGCCACAGGGTTTCAATGGATGCAGCAATGTAGGAAGCCAGACACACAGAGTGCTGGAATCAGTGCTGAGTCAGGCTTCATGTTGCTAGTCCAGACCTTTGCATCCATTCTGGGAGATCTGCCAGTGTTTAGAGGCCAAAACCCATGTCCACTCCATATGGAGAAGGAAGAATGGCATAGAAATAAATGGTGACCTCAGAAACTTTCTGGATTCCTTAGCAGACTTTTCCTAAAAAGGGTACTCTCTGGATTTGAGTTAATTTTTGGTTGGTGCAAAGCTTAGTATTTTCTTGGTGTCAGTTTCCTGTCTCATTTCATGTATTTATTTAGAGCAGAAATCACTGCTCTCTTTCAATAGTTCAGTTATGCAAGATACTTTTCATCTCGCATTAAAATTTATATCTTATTTGTTATCCAGAAATAGTGGCAAAGCTTATTCTTCATTTCCTGACTGGGTGCTTTCTGATATTGCTCAGGTAATCTTATGGATGAACAAACTGCTAGTCTACCAAACTGCTTAGACTTTTTGGGCAACTTTAAATCAGAATCACAGAATAGCCATCATAATTCTCTTCATAATAATGTAAAATACTCTCTTTCATTGCACAGGATTGTAGTAATACCTTAGAAAAAATTTGCATTTACTTCTGAAAAATTATACATACAAAAAAGCTCCTAATTTTGACATCCATGAAAATTGAAAAAAATATAGAAAAAATATATCTCAAGATATATTTATGGAAAAAATATATATCAAGATCAGCAAAATTCTACTGCAAAAATTACTTGCACAAGCTAACATGTAGCATGCCATGCCTTCATCTGGAAAAGAAAATTTGGTAGCTGTGGCATAGCTTGAGAAAGCTTTTTGATGGAGGAAAGCTAAAAACACGGAGGCATGTTCAGACAAGGTATTGTATCACACATATGGCAGCATCTGGAATGTAGGGTGTCCTGTGAGGAAATATTTCTGGATGCCTCAGTTATCTGAAATGCAGCCCATTCACCCCCACTGCTTACAGATGGCCACTGAAAACTTAGAAATCTACTGAAACATGTCTGTAATCCCACACCACATTGCAAATTTCTGCCAGTAGCAAGACTGCAGCCCACAGCAGTAGTAACTTACTGTTCTGGCACGTGCATGGACTTCAGAAGCCAGTTTTGTTACAAGTCAGAGGACTTCTCTGCATTCCGTGACCTTACCCTCCCCAGGAGCATACTACCCTTAGCACAGTCTTAACACTGCACAGTCTGGGCTTCTGAGAGAGGCACCTTTCTCAGAGATGCAAACAATAATGTAGCATGAATTTTCTTGCAGCTTCTAAGCACAGAGAGGGACGAGTTCAGACGAAAATATGAGAAAAAGGAAGGAAAAGGCAAGGAATAGTAGAATAGCAGAAATGGAGAGGGGAAAAGGACAGCAGGCAGCTGTAGTGCTTTAAAAATCCTTTTTTTTTCCTTTTCTTTTTCCTTTTCTTTTTTCTTTCTTTTCTTTTCTCTTTTCTTTTCTTTTCTTTTCTTTTCTTTTCTTTTCTTTTCTTTTCTTTTCTTTTCTTTTCTTTTCTTTTCTTTTCTTTTCTTTTCTTTTCTTTTCTTTTCTTTTCTTTTCTTTTCTTTTCTTTTCTTTTCTTTTCTTTTCTCCTCTTTTCTTTTCTCCTCTTTTCTTTTCTCCTCTTTTCTTTTCTCCTCTTTTCTTTTCTCCTCTTTTCTTTTCTCCTCTTTTCTTTTCTCCTCTTTTCTTTTCTCCTCTTTTCTTTTCTTTTCTTTTCTCCTCTTTTCTTCTCTTTTCTTTTCTTTTCTCCTCTTTTCTTCTCTTTTCTTCTCTTCTCTTTTCTTTTCTTCTCTTTTCTTCTCTTTTCTTTTCTTTTCTTCTAGCCAACAGTAGTATTTCATGTAGACATAGCATAATGCTGAAAAGATAGCATTAATAGTGTCAAGTTACTGTTTATGACTTCCAAGTGCAACACTCATAGTGTCATAAGTATAAAGTACAACTTTATTTGCAGAGCTTGAACTAAAGTAAGAGTTTCTCTTCTCCTTGGTCTTCTGTTCCATCATAACTGTTACACAGCACCCCTTTTGGGAACAATTAGCAGTGTCTCTGTCATTGCACATAGGCCAATTAAACATTATGTGAGCATCTCAGTTTGCTCAGTTTCGCTGAAGGAGGTTGCATACCCCCTAGAATCTCAACAACATACGTAGAAGCATGACCAAGAGTTGAAAAATATTAGAAACCTGGAAACATGTATGGTGATCCCCCAATAGGTACACTGGTACCTATAGTGGATGTACCAGTTTACTGTTATGGCTTTATAATTATATTCATCAGCTTTCAAACCTCAGTTTCACTTCTGCTGTGTATAAATCTAAAGAATGTTCTTACCCAAATGCATAACGATAGCTGGTAGATTCTGTGGAATAATCTGTAACTGTGTCTTATCTGCTCCTCATATTGTCCCCCCACTCAGAGCACTAGCATAAGGTCCCCTCCATATCAGAATTGGTATTGTTTAACAATGTAAGGAATATATAAAACTATGCAGTAGCAGCATAAATAGGAATAAATAATAAAATCTATTATAAAAGCCTCAAAGTCTATGCCAGTGTAACAACTCTTTTTGAGATTATAAGTTCCTCTCAGTAGCATGGATATATTTCAGTTTATTAAGGGGGTGTTCATAATTTATGCAACTCTTCAATTTATGCCGTTTTCCTATAAATAGAATCAACGACATTAGGAAGAAAATCTTAGCATGCAAACAGTCTTTTGAAAGTGGGACCCCCTAAGGTGTTCTACCTTCAAACCAGATGTTTACTTTGCACAGCAGACTTAGTAAAATAAGTGAAAGATATCATTGCCCACTGGACTGAAGAACAAGGGGGAAATACAATTCAGAGTCACTCAGTAATTTTTAAGCCCATAGTCTGCTTAAAAAATTTAAAAGCTTTTTAATAGTCCACCTTGCTTTACCACAGTAAAGATAAATTATTGTCAAAATTGGTTGGCTTAAATACACAATTGATTTTCTTGATATTAGCATGATACATAGTGTTTATCTCCTTCATATTATATCTGCTCACAACAAAATTTAATTCAAATTCTACTCTTCTCCTTAAATCCAGAAGTAACATCCAAAAATTCACGTAGCACTGTGAGAGGTAAAACTATGGTTACAATTTTCTGAAGTGTCTCATTAAGTTAGAATCCTTTTTAGTCTTCCTTTTTTAATCCTTTTTGAAAATGAAATTTAAATTGTGAATCAAACTTCCAAAAATGTTGCTCTAGAGGCAATCTTTTGACTGATAGTGATAGATAGGAATTATAATAGCCTAAAAAGGAGGAAAACAGAGTTCTTGATTGTTTTCCAATCTCACTGATTTTAAGAAGATTAAGGTGGAAGCTCTCCAAACAAAAATCCTGAAGAATAACCACTCCCTATTCATTTCCCATCAAGCACTGAAGGGACAAAGTTGCCCTCATTTTTAATGAAACCATTTTCATCAGTACAGCTCCAGCTACATGTGGAGCATTTTTGTAGTGTTCTCCAGTCATAAAAACAAAATACTTTGCACACATTGAGGTTAGCAACTGAGAAAAGTTAACTGTCTCACCTTTCATTTATTTCTATTGGTCCAAAAGATGAAATGCTGGCCACATTCATACAAAATACTGATTAATTAATAGCTATTATTAAAAATTATTTATGTTACCTATAGTGCTGGTTTGGGCTGGCATAGAGTTAATTTTCTTCATGGTAGCTACTATGGGGCTGTGGTATAGATTTGTGCTGAAATCGGTGCTGATAACACCGGGATGCTTTAGTCACCGCTGAGCAGTGCTTGCACAGAGTCAAGGACTTTTCTGCCTCTGACACCTCCCCACCAGTGAGTAGGCTGGGGGTGCACGAGCAGTTGGGAGGGGACACAGCTGGGACAGCTGACCCCAACTGACCAAAGGGATATTCCAGACCATATGATGTCATGCTCATCATGTAGAGCTGGGGGAAGAAGAAGGAGGGGGGTGGGAGGGATGTTCGGAGTTACGGTGTTTTTCTTCCCAAGTAACTGTTACCGGTGATGGAGCCCTGCTTTCCTGGAGATGGCTGAACACCTGCCTGCCCGTGGGAAGTGGTGAATGAATTCCTTTTTTTGTCTGGCTTGTGTGCAGCTTTTGCTTTACCTGTTAAACTGTCTTTTTCATGATCCATGAGTTTTCTCACTTCTACTCTTCTGATTCTCTCCCCTATCCCAAAGCAAGGGGAGTGAGGAAGCTGCTGTGTGGTGCTTAGTTGCTGTCTGGGATTACCACAACACATATTACAATGTCTTTATTAGGGACAGGATCCAATTCATATTTACTTACCTAAAAATCTAACTTGTGTTTTGGGTTCTCCTTCTGGCATAGCAAGCAGACATCTGTAAATGAACCCCCTCTTAAAATAGATACCTAAATATTAGTTAAAGATGACTTATACTGATTCCACAAAGATAGGATTTATTGACCTTTGAAAACGAGATACATTGACCCTGTTTTACTCCTGAGTGTGAGAATTCTGAAGTTGATGTATGGGGATCAGACCAGAAAGCTCTGTAGTGCAAAAGCCTGTGACAAAGAGCACTAAGAAATGAGCAGATCTGCAGTTACATGAGAGCAAGCAGGATGATGAGGTGAGGCCTCATGACATGACAGGGAGGGGGAAGTCACTGCTCTAGGGCAGTTTTGCCAGTCACATAACATGCCACTGGGACAGTGTGTGGCTGGAGACATTCATGAGTTGGTCTTATCCCAGCATTGCCTATTCTGGAGGCCATCGACAAACTAAAAAGGAAACCGTGGCTCTATGTTTGCTCTGGTCCCTATCACTATTAATTAGAGGCTCTTTAAATCCTGAAGTGCAATATTTGGCTCTAGCTGTAATTCTTCTGTGAGAAATGTAATCTATCCCGTTAGCTGTATTTCTAGTATTGTCCCACTGATCAAACACAGCAGACCACATTTACCATCATTGAACTTCGCTAACTTCAGTTACTTATTATCTGCAACATAACCATAGTTTACTGTATTTGCTCTTCTAAATTTCTTGTGTATTACATATTATATCATGGGTACATCAGCTGGATGCCCAACTTCTAGAGAATGTCCGAGCATGGTATTTCTACAAATTTCTCTGTTTACTACTGAATCCAGAATACTAACATCTTAACTGCCACTGGTAAACAAAAGGTATATTATGGGTACACAGTCTTCTGGAGGATAACTTCTTTACAGCAAATGTTCTTTTAAAAAAAATGTGGATAACTTTTCTGCTTCCATGCATCACAAATTATTTCAGTAGGTGTTAACCTGACTGAAGAAGCAGTATAATAGTGAGACTGCCAATGGTGGCTCCAGAAGATTTATTCTCACACGATAATGTGGAGTTTATTTGTATATATAGTAAATATGTTTCATTCAAAGTAGCTGTGCTTTATGTGGAAATAGTTCTATAATCAACACCAAACTATCTAATTTATGGATCGTATATTCCTACGTGTATTCTCCTGTTTTTTGGACATTGACCAACAAAATCCTAGAGAGATTTTTGAAATGTGATCCCTTCCCTGGAGCTTGTTGCCATGGCCACTTCTGTCCATGAAATGATAGATTTCATAACTCAAATAGCCACGGATGAGCATATTTATTCAATGAGCTTTTGCACTTATGTTAAATTCCTTTTCACTCACTCTGTAAGACGTGCAAATAATAAAAGCAAAATTTTATATGTGAAAATGTTGCTCCTTTGTTGTTGATTCTAATAATTGATTGTAATAATTAACGATGTTTTATATTGTTTTAATATCATGTCTCATTATTATTTTTGTTACACCATTAACAGTACTATTCCCTTTGCCTTCTCATCACCTTGCTTCCAAATAGCATCTGTTCCTTAATCCATCATTTTACCCTGAATATTAACCATGAGAAATTCCATGATCTGTCTGGACTGAGAATTTTAGGATGAGAGAATGGCAAATTTACATCTCCCAAGCTAAGGAAGAAATCAAAGCATCTTTCTATATTTTCTTGTCATTATACTCACCTATTGCATCATGATGTACTCTGTACGGAGGTTTATGGTACTTGGACACCTTGTTTATAGGCTGTCTTTTCTGCTTCTCGGGATACATCTCCTTGTGATAATAAACAAGATCATTGCTGTTCTAAAGGGTTCTTAGCCTCTTACCTTGTCCTGTAAAGTGAAAGATGTTTCTCGAGCTATTGATAAGTACAGGTAGACTCACTACTGAAATACTTCATAATAAGATCTCCCAAGATGTACTAACTTTTTTGTAGTATCTTTCATTAGTGCAAAGTATAAAATTTCTTCCAAATTAGAGACTGATCAACAATTTTGAGTAGATATACATGTAAATACTACATGCAAACTCACATTTTTCAAACAATGCTTAAAAATAGACATGGATGTGGATTTCATATGATTACCACTGAAGAAACTGTATTATTAGATTCTGAATTAATTTTCTAAGACATTCTAAGTTTCTACCTATAAAACTTACAGCTCAAATTAGTTTAACCTGTAAAATCCATGAGGCACTACGACACATTATGGCTTTGGGGCTGCTTATATTTCTGAGCATTTTGAGTCACAGTGAATATCCCTGCAAGCAAGTGTAAAAGTGAGATTGAGTTGGGATCTCGGCATCAGGTTATTTGCAGAATGCAGCTTTCATTTTGTTCACTGCTTCATAATATGGATATACCAGCATCTAAATGGTAACTTGTGGCTCTTAAAATACAAAACTTTTCAAAATATGTAGTAGAAAAAACAGTGGAGTAGCTATCAAATGGTTTAAAAATGAAAATGCTACCCAGATATCTCCTTAGTTTAACCCTGTTGCAGGTGAGGTCAGATCAACTTTCGATTATCTTTCCCAAAATGTGGGTCCAGACTTATGGAGATAACATTGGGAAAAATTATTTAGAAAAAATAATATATGAGAAGGAGTAACGGCATAGACATAGAAAGGAAAGTTTAGGCTGCTAGTCAAGAAAATATCTGTCATGGCGAGATTCTACATAATGAAATTCTCAGAAAAAATGATGAAGCACATTCATTTATTACTTAAAAAAAACAGATAGAAAAGACGAAGAAAAATTTAATTTAGATTTCCTGCATTTGACCTAAGTGATATAATTGGACAATCTTATTTCTAGAGCCTTTAATTCTAAGAAATCTCCATTCTATAAAAATACACAGCTATAATCTATTTTCTTTAATTGTATTCTTTCCTTTGGGGTTTTATACATTTTGTTAAAATACCTATGATGGAAAATAGCATCTTGAAAGGAATACAAGAAAAGCTGGAATTAAATTCAATCAGTTCTGTTTTTTAAATTTCAGAGCAAGACATTTATAATGAGTTGATCTTAGAACACACAGGTATGCACCTATTAAAAAAACCCCCAAACCCCAGAGGTTGTCCTTTATGATACAGAAGTCCAGTGCCAATATCTCCCTTTAAGGGCAGGAACAATTATTAGTCAGTGATTGCCTGTTCAGAGCAAATCCCCCTGTTCTCTAAGAGTATTGTAGATCTTGAAATCATCACAATTTCATACTCTCTGTTCCAAAATATGCTAGCTCATACTCAGCTCTAGACTTCAAACATTTTATATGATATGAATCTTAAATTAGGTAATAAGCAACAGTCTACAAGACAGCTCAGTTTCTGTTTCTCTGGTTGATCTCCTGCAGCGCCTTCCAATTTCAAACTGCGTAAGAAAGTCAAAGAGCCCAGTTCTTCTCTGTGAAACTAATGCCTTAAACTTCAGCGACGGCAGTAGAAGGTGTTGAAAATCAGTTCCTTATGCTAAAACTATACAGACTTTCAAAGTGGTAATGAAATACAGATCTTCGTCCTCAATCAGTTCATGACATCAGTGTATCCCAGTAGCAATAATGTTAAACTGCTACCAGAGATTCACAATATCACTGAAACAAAGCACAACTGCTTTACATTATCACTTACTGGTATTTAAATAGCTCATGCTAAAATAGTACTCCCAAAACTTTCCTTAATTATGACATGAGGCTAAATGGCTGAAAGCAATATACTTCTCTTCATGCAGATGATGTATTGCTTTCTTGTTAGGTTTCCTTACTTGAGATGACCTCTCTGTCTTATAACCATGACTAAATCTCAAGCTACAAAATGAATTTGCTTAAATCCAACTACTTGACCTTGTCAACTAATATCTCCAGACACCTTTTTCCTGACCACTATTTTCTATGGGCTTCTAAGCAGTGGAGCTAGACTATTTATACCCTATCCCAAGTTCTCTGCTCTCAATAACTACATCTTCCCCAAAATCATTATTAAAATTTAAAAAAATTTAGAAGGATGGACCTTCATCCCTTTCAGGCTGAGTTATATTACTTAAAATGAATCACTTCCTTAAACCATTATATCTCATCCAGATGTTACTTTGTCATGCACATCTCTAAGACAACAATTTAGACTTGTACCAATCCCTAGTTCTAGGTGAAAATTACAGTGCCTCAAGGCATTAAAATTATTATTTTAGATGCAGTTTAGCAGTCACTAATCAAATGTGATTGAACAACAACTTTATGATTCAGTGTCATTTTTGGGGGTGAAATGAGAAACTTTCTTTATTCCAACAATGCATCTAAACTGCCTTTAATTTTAGCCAAGACAATCCGTAGTCCCATTCTTCTCAATCCATAGTCCCATTCTCCTACACTAGACCAACTTAAATATCAAACCGTAATGATTCAAAATCAATTAAAATCCTACAGGGATATAATTTCTTTCTTTAGACTACTGTTTAACTGCATTTTCTTATTCTGAGGAACATAATGTAACATCAATAAAGAAATGTAGTAGTAAATTTATGATCTTCAGTGAATTATTAAACCTCCAGCCACTGCTTTATGCAGAGTTCTGTTGCACATTAGCGAGGCGTATATGCACACTTTGACTTAATATGATCAGAGAAAGATGAGCCAAGTGAAGGAGCACCAAAATGAATGTCAGGTGTACATGATGACACCAAAACTAAGTGAGATATATTGACCATAAGTAAAATTGACTGGAGACTAGAATAAAGTTTCCAGTCATGAGAGCCACAAGGTTTTAGAAGATCTTCCAGCAGGAGAAGTGAATACAGGTAATCTAACAGTTTTAGGGGAAACAAGTGGTTTCAGAGAAGGATCACAGTAGCAAGAACCCGGGATAGGAGGGGATTTGGCAGAAGAATATTGAAATTTTTTTCAGTTATATGCAAAATGTATGTCATTGTACGTCTCAAAAGATTACTACTGTATTTGTGACACAGCAATTTACAGTTTTTAATTCAACAGAAAAAACGAGGGGTAATAGTTTCATCTAATGCAATATTTCTCTGTCATTTGGTACATGTTAGACATCATAAAATTCCAATATCCTGAGGGACATAAACTTACAAACTTTACCTGAAGTGGTCATATTATATTGGGTTCATTCCTCTGTGGCACTGAAGTAAAGAGGGGAGATAAAGATTCTTTTATGCTTCTACCAGTTCAGCACCATCCTGGAGATAAGAACCCAAGCCAGCCTTCAGCACAAAGCTGGAGAAATCACAGGGGTGCTCTAACATCTGACAACTAGAACAAAACACTTAGTACCCTCTGTCAGCCAGAGCTGGAAGAGCATTCCACACTGCACCCTTCCCTACTACTCATTGCCTCCAGGCATTATGAACTCTCTGAATGTATGTAAATATATCCCATTCTTGAAGCTGACACAAAATGAAGCTTTCTAGAAATATTTCTGAGATTGCTGAGATTATTTTAGTCAGTTTGCTTCCCTTCAGGAATGGACAATGGCATTCTAGTACCTTACAATTGGTCCATGTTGTTTCCTGCAGCACGCTATTTTCTATGTGTGTTACAAAACACACACACACCCCAAGTGTGAGTATGTACGTATGCATATAGTTACACACATATATATTGCCTCTATGGCCACACATGTGCAAGCACACATATTGAATTTTAAAAAGAAATCCAGAAATGCATTAAATAATCGTAACTCAACTGAAAAAAAGGAAAAAAAAAAGGCAGTATTCATTATAATCTCATCACATTATTTTCATGTTAAAACCTTTCTCTTTGATTTTACAATGTCAGGTTTGATCTTGCACAGCTTAGGTGCAGTATGTTGCCTCTTTCTGTGAACTATCCTCCTATCTATTTCCTAAGCTGTTGTTCCACACTTGTAATCATGTTATTTGAGTGCCTTATGTATTCTAAAAATAACCATAATAGAAGTTGCATGTAAGTGCAAGGTGAGAAGTGATGAACAGGACAGCAACACAGCACAGCCGATCATACTGAATGTAAATGGGAGACCAGACCACACTGCACAGCAATAAATGATTATTATTACTACCATTTATACAGAACACCAAGGTGTGAGAGGCACTTCAAAGTACACACAAAGAGACGTATTCCCTCTTCTAAAGAGCTTATACTCTAGAAACGTTTCCAGGCTGTTTCTCCTTGTCTCATAGGAGTAGAACAAAATAGAGAATGATGACTTAAGTGCTGCATTATATTGGATCATTCTTAAGCCTATATTGCATCAACAAAGTTTATTCTGTTCCCTCCTACTTTATAATACGTTTTTGCCAGTAAGAAAGGAGCCATACCAGCAGTTTGAAACTTGTTGAAACTCAGCTTGCAAGATATCAGTGTTTAAACTTACTTGCATAGCCACAATTTACAAGTGGACTTGAATGAACGTAAATCTAATTTGCATGCTCATCACAGCTTGAACTAAGTCAAACTTTCACTTCCGGGAGTCATCGTTTCCAAGCGAGACCTCCAGAAAAACTTTCCTTTGGCTCCCAGCCAGCTGCCTGCACTTGTCTACAAGTGTGCCCTGCACCACGGACTCTTGAACAATGGAAGTTCAGAAGTTTCCACAAACAAAATTAATCCATCATTTCCACTGCAATAGAAAGTACCTAGTTCCTGAAGAGGAGTATTCCATTCCACAGAATTAGTTCATCAGTTCCTTTCCCAAGCACATACATCCCTAATCAACTACTCTCCAGCAATGCTGACCCTGACATTAAACAATACGATAGCTACTAACAAGGTAAATGTAAGCAGAAGTGAGCTAAACCTTAGAGCTGTGTGGAAATGACACTATAGAGAGATACCATACATCTGAAGGTCAATAAAGGTGAGCACAAAGGCAAGAATCTGATATATGATAATTAAGAATCTGTACTATATGATTTAAATTCTCTGTATTAGCATATCATATGATGTCCATCAAAGGTACATAATCCTTTTCCATGATGATTCGGTGCTTTCTTATCCTGCTAGGTAGATGCCAGGACAGACTCTAACAGCCAAAGGAGACCAAGAATTAAATCTGAGTCTTGTGAAGTTAGTGGAATCTCTGCCATTTACTTCAGTGGGATCAGGGTCTCACCTTGAACATTAACAAAACAAAATTATTTCAGTGGGATTGCTCAAGGGTTAAAGTTCTCTTTTAGTGTGAAAAAATAAAGCTAAATCTCACTCTTAATGAGAACGGGTTGTTTTCCACCCAAATACCATCTAATCAAATTATGATAGTAGAATATTTTCTTTTTCTGCAGATTGATTTGTAGTCTGATTTTTGCTTATCTATCTTTTTCCTTTTCATATCCTCCACAAGCTGAGAAAAAGGTAAAAACACAACCTATTGGCATACAGTATTGAAAAGTAAAACAATTTCAAAAGCACATTTCCACTCTGAAATTGCAAGTAACCTTTAAAATAATACACCTGAACAAGATGAGAAAGCAAACAGAAATATTTGTCTCCCTTTGGTAATTTATTTTGTGCATATAATAAACTGGGTTTGTAGTCAGTTTTTCTTTTTTAGGGAGAATGAGCTTTATTTTTCCAAGATTACAGGACAGAGTGATTGTGTTCCTCTCAGGAACTGCTATGGGGGAAGTTCATGTGCATGCTTACCGTTAGACAGGGGAAAGCAGTGATTACAGCATACTTCAGCACACTCTTGACGTGAGGACACTGCAGGTGAGTGTGTGCAGGGAAGCAAAAAAAGAAAATACTGCTCTTGGGTCCGGGTCATTTGACTCCAAATACCTGCAGATTTTTTTTATTAATTTACTCTCAGTTTCACCAGAAACCTAGAATTTCTGTTCAAAACAAAAATAGATTTTTTTTTTCCCATTTCCATTCAAGAGAATATGGAAACGTTTATGTGAAACTGAACAAGAACACAAGCTCTGAGCCTTCTGGCTTTTTATGGCTTGCCATGTTTCTAGGTTCTCTGCAGTAAAAATGGGAAGGTGAATCATCCAACCTCTGCCTCCTCTTGGCTCTAAAGCAGAGAAATGGGAGTTGTAAAGTCACAGCCTGAACCACACCTTCCAGGAAGCTAAGGTAGCACTGAGGGACCAATGCCTTGAAGGCAAGACCATCCAGCTCTGATCCAGAGAACATGAAAACACTGAGGCCCTCAAGCTCACACATGGTGGGGTCTTCCCAGATGTCAAGGTCAAGATGCTGGGCAAAGTCCACGTGGCAGCGATGTCCATTTCTGGGTTCCAGTTTCCAGTTTTGAGGAGTTTCACAGAAAGAGTAATATAAAACAGAGGAACCTGGGAGCTGGGGACCACCAGCAGATGGCAAAGTAAGATGCCCTGTGGGCTGCCAGGAAACTCTTCTTGGGTTTCATTGGAAACCTGTTTGTCAAACAGAGGAGTCATTAAAAATATTCCAGTTTTGCAATGTTGACTTTTTTTTTTATGTAAGGAAAACCTATCATCTTGAAAGAACCTTAACCAGTTCCCAAAGGCATGAGAAAAAAATAAGTTGAAGAGCTGGATTTTGCAGTACAGCTCCAGCTTTGTGTTGCACATGTGCATGCAGTGACAGAACACTGTTGTGTACATGGCTAGGGAGTTGATGAAGCCCAACAGTGTTATAACATTCTTCATAATTTTCAGATAATCATTATTTATAGCTAATGAATGTCAGCAAAATGTTGTCACCTCATCTTGTTTACGAAAGGAGCAGTGATACCTGCAAAATCTGTATGCTCGAAACAGCCAGTACAGGAGAATTTGCAGTCAAGCAGATGAGATAGGCTCCAGGTCACATCTTCCAGGTGTGATCCTGCAGTAATTAGTGGCAATTTTTCCAAAATTTCCCATGTGGAAATTGTGATCTTATTCAGTCTAGCAGCAATGCAATACAGGATTTTATTAAAAGAATCGAATGTGACTGTCAACTGACAGAGCAGTAGCATTGGATATCTTGTGCTGGAAAGTAGAAATAATGCTGCATGGGAAATATCAATATGGATTAATCTATGGGCCATGAATTTGACCGTTTATTGAATTGGGTTTAGTTGTATAATGTATATTAAAGTGAGATAAATTCACAATTCACATTTCATTGATTTAGCTAAGTTCAATTGAGAATTTGTGGTGGTTTTTTGTCTGTTTATATTTGATTGTTTCTTCCTAGAAGTTTAATCATTGTAAGCTTACATAGCCAATACAACCTGCTGTGAAAGCTTGGATCTTTAATACTGTACCATAAGCCATGCTACTGAGGTAGAAAATTTACTGCTGGCCAGAAAAATAAAAATACCCTCCCTTCAAGATTATGAAGTATATTTCAAAAAGATCTCTGGCTGGTCTTTTCAGCTAGTTGGTTTCAGAGAGGATGTCTCAGACTTAGAAAGACATAATTGTGTGCACAAAAAACTGTGCACGTATGAAAAATATAGTGTGCAAATAAAAAACTATAATGCCTTTCTGTAGTCATATGCATATATTAAATCTAGTGGCTTTCATCATCTGCATACTGCCCAGATGTGTACCACCTACAGGTGTCCATGCGTTTCAAGGAAGCCTTTAACTTGACTTGGTAGAAAGCCCTTGAAAACAATTAATGCAATGATTGTTTTTAATTGTCTTTTACTGTTGAATACTTATTTTTCAGTTCATGGACCAAAGTATTGTTGTTATCTATCTTACACTAAGTATACCAGTGTCTAGATTTAGCCCGTATCTGGGGATAAACTGTAGCAGTTGCTCTATCACCTCATGAACTCTCCTGAGTGAGACAGGGAATCAGGAAAAGGAGAGGGCACCCATAAGTTGAAATGAAAACAGATTTAATGAAACAGCCAAACTAATACCAACACCAATATAAAGTGTACAAAGTTATACTCAGCCCAGCGAATGTACAGTGGTCACAGCAAGAGAGAAGGCAGTTCTCAGGAAGTGAGCTTCTTCAGGGATGGGGAGAAGCAGGAGGAGAAGGAAGAGGAAGAGCAAGATTAGGAGGAGAAGGAAGAGCCCCCATCCACAGCAAACTTCCCTCTTTATAAGGAGTGTGACATTTATGGTATGGAATATCCTGTAAGCCACCTTGGGTCAGCTGCCCTGGCTCACTTGAAACTGCTAATGACCTGCAGACCATGGCTGGCCTATGGTTCTATCCCCGTGAAACCAGGTCAACCAGTTTTTAACAAAAATCCATGCTATTATGCATAATGACGACATATTAAAAGTCACGGGTATTCACATCTCCCTTTAAAACATATAGTTTGATTTTGCTATTCTGTAGGTATCATTTTAATATCAAATGGCAATACGTAGTACCTTTATAAAAATTACTTCCCATTAGTAATTTTTTACATGGTATTGTAGAAACAAATTGATGGAGAAACAGACAAAGATGACTTTTACCTATCCAGACTAACAAAAGCATATCTTCAGAGAAGTAAAAATATAACTACTCTACTCAGCTAACTTTGTGTTCACACCACTGGGGCTATTTACCATTGAAAAATGAATGTTTCTCACAGTTGTGCTTCTAATAAACAGGGATTTCATTCTGTTTAACTGTGTATTTAAATTATTCTATGGAAATTAGCTTTGCAATGCTACCCATAGGTTAGCAGCAAGGTTGTACAAAGAAGGAGCAACAGCATAACTGCCAAATTGAGGGGAGATTCAATACCTAGCTAGATGGCATTTCTGCCTACTTACATTGTGCAATGCCTGGGATTTTATATTTGGTTTGTGAATCAGTGGGTTGAACCAAATTACTTTTCCTAGTAGCTGGACAGGGAAAATCAGAACGAGGTGGAACTCTGATTACCATGTCCAGAACCCAAAAGCTCGTCTGTAGCAGCCTATAGACTTTCTAGCATAACACTTGGCATGCATCTGTTTCTAGCTTTGTAAAATATGGAAATTCCCGAATAAATTGTTTCCAAGACACAGAGAATGGATGTGAGAATGGTGACTGGGAAAAGGATAGTAAGAGGAAGGTATACAGACATAGAAAGTTTCTGACACGAAGGTGAGAGAAGAGGGTATCCTAATCTGGGAGAAGAGGAAGGGTAGGGATGCATCTAGAAACACTAGACTGAAGTAAGGAACTGAAGGAGCTGCAAAGAGTTTGCAGATTACGGGGGACTGGGGAAGTTGGTAGCCAGTGCACTTTGAGGAGAGAACAAAGGCACCCCATGTTGCACAGTAGGCTTGACCTCTGGAAGTAATGCACTATGTGACCCTCTTGTTGATGTAACAACAACAGTAATAAAGGATTATTTTCTCTGGCACTCAAAAGCTTGCCACATAGTACAGCCTTTGATTGATAGTAAAATTAAATTAATACGAAATAATCTTGAAATTACAAAGTGTTCTAGAAAGGCCTTTGATTCTATACATGACTCGAGGAAACTTAAAGTAAATGTGTAAAACTGAAATTAAATTGACTAAGTTGGAAAATCCACCTAACCATAGCTACTGCCACTTTGCTATAAATGCTTTCTGATACTACCCGGTTTTCAAATAATGCAGTTATAGGCTTTGAAGAAATGTTTAAAACAATTGAAATATGCAATTTGACTTCTTTCAATTTAACTTCTTTCAAATTCTGGGTTTTTTCCCCATTTCTGAGATAAAGTTTTGTGTAGACTAGCAAAAAATTATCCTCCTGTGTTTCTGGGAATTGGTTCATGATGATAATAATGGTGATGTTCATAATGGCATATTTTCCTTTTCTACCTTTCCTTTGTTAATCTGTTCCTTCTGAGCTCATACATAGGTGAATCTCAGGAGCAGTAGAAGTGGAAAATGCTGTGAGCCTCCAACTCTGCAACATGAGATGTCTATTTACAGTCTATATGTCCGTCTCATTGGCCTACTGCTCCTCTCTCATGTGGGGAATGGAAAATATTGTTTTCCTTAGAAAAGGATTCTCTTTGCTTTCTTTTCTGCTCACCCCCACCTCCCCACCCCCCACCCCCCTTGGGTTTGTTGAGTTTTCCTTCCCTTTCCATTACATTTCCCTTTTTGCTCCAGGGTTTTTCCAGTGACCTTTTACAGAGCTAGCAAAAAACTTTTAATTTTTGCAGTTTGTGCCTTCCTCTGAGCACAGGAGAGATTTTCTGAGAAGGGCCATAACTATAGCTCAAGTTAGCAGGTGTTACGTAAGCCAATTTAGCAGTGGTAGCTCCATTTTTTTTATGCTATGATGTGTTTTTGTCAAATCATCCAGCACAAACGAATCTTTCCTAATTGCTGTCAGTACCTGATAGTACAAGAGTGGTAGAGTATGCACAACCATGCAACACTTTGCTGTGTTAATGCTTGCTTCTGTGTTCATGCTCTTTCCTCTTTTCTTTTTTCGACTGATCTCTCAGCTGAAGGTAATCTTTAAATATGAGCGGCTTTCATCTCAAGCCTATTTGGCACTGCACTGAAGATCTGAGATTTTCCAAGCAGGTCTAGAGGGACTTGATTCCCTCAGTTTCACTACCTGGTAAACAGCTGGTTGCAATTCCATTTTAAAATCAATGTTAAAGAAGAACTAACTTACTAAGTACAACATGTATGACTTTTCTCACGTTCAGTATTTTTATGTCTCCCACTTCCATGTCCATGAGTCAAATGTGTCAGAACAGTAGTCATGGCATTAGTCCATTCTTATGTGTGTAACTGATATTCATGATTTAGTGCATGAAAGCTATGAGCTCTTAAAAAATGTATTTTTACCTCCTGTTCCTGCCACTGGCCTCTTAGGACATGAATTTCATTTAATTTGAATTTCATATATGATACAGCATCATATATGAAAGGCAAACCAATTCAGGTTTGAGTATTTTTAATTGCAGTAATTGTCAGCAATAAATTTATTATGCTTTTTTCTAAATGTCATAATGACCATTACTCTGCTATAATAAAAGAAAAAGAATTAAAAGAAGAAGACCTCAGAGTAGATTTTTCCTCAACCTTGCACATAAATTATTTTTTATATATTTCTGAAATAAAGAGTTGGAAAATAAAATGAAAATAACCCATTCATAAAATTCACAGATGCAAACAAGATGAAAAGATAAAAATAAGGTAAAATTTACAATATTATAATAATGCCTCTAATATTAACAATTATAGATGGTATCTAAAAGCAAGTTCTTTAGAGTATGTTCCCAAGTCCTAGCTGATGCGTCTAAGGAGTGCGGTTTTCAAAGTCTAAAGACAATTAGATTTCTTTAATTCAATGTTTTAAAAAATTTTGAGAAACTAAGCTACTTGTGCTGTACATAAGTGTTAAGAAGTCATTTAACCTCATTTCTCAGCAGTACATACCCATTTCTTGTTTTGAACAGAGAAGTAGGGCAACGTAGCAACACTGCACAGGAGTCTGTTGAACATTCCATGATCTGGTAAACTGCCTGCCTGTAGTAGAAAAATAAGCAAGATGAGCCAGCTGGCACACGGGACAAATGCTTTGAAGAACTGATGGTCAATAGCACATATATACAAATTTAAGCTTCACTAGTTTATGTGTTAAATCAATATACTGTTGTGGTTTAGGCCCAGATGGCAACTAAGCACCATGCTGCTGCTCGCTCACTCCTCCTGCCTCCTCCTCCACCCCGCCCCAGTGGAATGGGAAGGAGAATTGGGAAAAAAAGGTAAAACTCCATAGGCTGAGATAAGGCGAGTTTAACAAAACAACACAAAGAGAGAAGAAACAACAGTAATAACAATAATACTACTTAAATAATATATAAAGAAGTGACTTATATACAACTCAACAGCTCACCACCCTGTACCTGCCTCCCAGCCAACCGCTGCTTAAACTGCGCTTCCTTACACTGGCCATCTCTCCCCTTGTATATACTGGGCATGATGTCATTATAGTATTGATTATCCCCTTGGCTGGTTTGGTTAGGCTATCCTGTCTGTGCCCCCTCCCAGCTTCTTATGAAAATTAACCCTGTCCAAGCTGAACCCAGGACAATACTCAGCATCTAAATATCCAATAGCAGTACCCAGTTTTATTACATATTTTGGCTTTCAGTCTGTGTAGAAATGGAGATAAAGAGTTCGGTCTGGGTTTCAAAACCGTAGATGTATCTTCCAGGTGCTTGCGTATCTTCTACTGACTTGAATAAGACAAAAATAATTCCTCTCTTGATGTCTCAGCCTTACTTAAGCAAAATTAGGGCACAGGTATCACTCTAAATTCCTTTGTTTCTGTCTGGATTGGAAATTTGGGAATGTTTATTTCTGAAAAAATCTGCTGATAGTATCATGTCTTGAAACAGTGACAGATAAAAGGATTGACTTTGATGAGAAGGCATAACTAGGTCTCCTTGTTTGCTCAGTCTTTGGTCCCTTTATTGACTTATTTAACAAAATTATCAAGCTACGTACAGTTTCCATTTTGTGCACAATCCCTTGGTAACTACATTAATCACAAGTTTAAACTCAAGTTTAAAACAATCATTGGCCCTAATCTACATTAAATCTGAACCTTTTACCTATTTCTTTCAGCTGTTCTAAACTGAATAAAAATGCCACAGATGCCACATAGCCTATTGTCTCAATTTTTTAAAGTTACTTCCATATTTTGTTCCTATACCCAACAAAAAATTCCTCCAGCCATAATAGCAAATATGCAGGCAATTTTATAAGCATTGAATGAAAGAAAATTTGATGTATTTAAAGTTTATTACTGTTTATAGAAGAAATTAACTAGTAAACAAACAGTCTTAACCTTTGCTTGCTAGCTAAAGGCAGTAATGTCCCATTTCTAATGCTTGTGTTATCTAAGAAAAAAATGGAGAGGAGGTATTCAGAAAGCCTCATTAGAGGTGATTTATTTACCATCTCACAAATGTATAAATAGCTTACCTGTAAGTCTCAGCTGTACAAAGACTATTAGCTAAAAATGTGCTTAGATGTAACATAAGTTTAAAAAAAGCTGCATTCTTAAATGCATTCTTTACATAAATGGTGTCCAACTTATAAAGCAATTAACTCTAGCTCATGATTCTTGGGCATTTTTTGTAAGTAATGTCAGATGCATAGTGTCTGAACAACATATGCATTCTTCAGAGAAGTATTCCCGCTTGGAGAAAAGAGGGTTGAAAATCCTCCTTCATACTTGGGAAGCTTTTTTAAATACATCAAGGAAATCCTAATGTAGCTGTTCTATTAGGAGTCTTTGAAGGATTACTAAAAGGTAGATTGATCAATAAAGGGGATAGCAAACTAATTAAGAAGATCTAATTTTTAATATTAGCTAAAGAATTTAAAATGAGATAGTGTTTATGTATGGTTATACACTGGGCTGCTGGAGAACAAGATTTAGGGCCTTTCCTTCAAAATCTTAAATAGCAAGCCTCCACATATAATGTATTTCTATATAAGCACCATATATGCCTTGAGGATGTGTGCATATAATCTATCAGTTCTCAAGGTACTTTAATTATTTAATGATCTTCACCACCATAAAACAGCTCTAAAAGCAAAGATCTCAGTAGGTTAGTTTCAGAGCTGGAACTTTACTGCCTGTATCACTGCTGCTGCCTCTGAATGGTGTAGCTGTTTTTTATACTGCTTATTCACTCTTCAAGAGTGCTCAGGTGAAGTTTAGTGAGGTTCACAGTACTCCAGAGACTGAAAATATTTGATGCCCACTCCAGCACTGCTTCTCCCTCCACTTACACACCCAGTGTCTCTAATGAGCAGCTCTGAATCATGCTCGTAATGAGGTGCCTTTTTCACCTAAGTGCAAAGCCAGGTATCAGCTGCAAATCCTTAGTGACATTAAGTTCGAACTTACTTGCAGTTGAATCATTCTGTGAGGGTTTACTTGTTAGAAGTCAACATTACTGTCTTTCTGTATTGTATTTACAGCATTTTGTAATTTCTGATGCAATTACATCCTCACTTCTATGTTGGCAGATTGGCAGTGTGGCACTTGGCATTTTAAAATGTGGGCATTTTGCAGGACTGCAATAATTCAGAAAGTATATATTTTCTGCAGCTGGTCATTTTCTGAAGATTTCAAATGTTGTATTCAATTGTCAAATTTCAGGTTGACAAGCTAGAGCATGATCAGAATTTGTACATCTTCAGTTTTCTATTTAGTATGTACTTTTTTTTTCTATTTGAGAGATACTAAACATTGGATTTGAAATAGTATTTGAATGTAACGTTCATATTTCTAAAATATCTTGACCTGGTAACTAAAGTACAGCGTAACAGAAATCTAAGGCATAATCCTGCTCAGGTATTGTCAGCAGAATGATTTGGATTTGGCAAGTGAGATCTGCTCTCTACTGTATGAAGTATCTTTCACTCTGATGTCCTCATGGTCAACTGCAGAATACAACTAGTGAGGAAGAATGAAAAAGGTAAAGGAGAAATGAAACTAAGGGTTGAAAAGCAAACTGTAAGAATTGATTCACTGAAACACTATTGAAAGTTTGTCTTGATAGAGACAAAATATTTTTTCCCAGCATTGTTTAGTGGAGGGCCTGAGATTTTGGATTTGTCTGGTTAAGAAAGATGGAGAAGATAATGATGGGGAGAAGTCATTGCAGATTAGAGGAAGATAAGCAATTAAGCATCATCATTTGAAAATAAGTATTGATCCGCTAGGAGGGAGGAACAACCAGAAAGAAAAGAGCAAGGGGAAGTAATTCTTTGAGGGGAGAAATATATTGAAAAGAGAACCAAGGAGGCCTGAAAAACTACAGAAGAAAAGCCTTGGCACATAGCAGAAGCCACCACTAAAAAGTGAAAAATGTGTTATATAGGCAGGAATAAAAATGCCTATAATAATATATTGGAATGAGATAAGAAGAAATTAAATATATAGAGCCATGGAAATGATCCACATATGTGAGAAATCTACTGTTGTCAGAAGAACCACTTAGGTCAAAGAGAGTGAGAGGAAATAATGAAGAACAGGCAGTAGGAAGAGGGAGTCACTTAGTCACTGAGAGCAAGAAGTGAATTCTACATAATGGCCAGGTTGCAGTGTGGACTGACATTGGGAAAAGGCAGCACTGAATAACACAAGATTGGGAAAATTAGAGGAGGAGTTTTTCTTTAAGGAGAAAAAAAAATAAAAGTCTGCACAATATTTCTGAGAAGGTTCCCTTTAATTAACAAATTTAGGAAGATCATAGAAGCATGAAAAGAGAAAAGATTTGAGAGATGTAGGATTGGAAGTAGATATCAGCCTGGAGTCATGTTCACAACTGAGAAAACTGTTAGATTGCAGGGGAGAAATAAATCTTTTCAGCTACCCCTAGAAAACACCGAGAGGGAAGAATAGCCAGGCTGGTTAGAGAAGAGAATTATTGATATGGAAATGGAGCGGTGGCCACAAGCATACATCAAAATGAGGAAGAAAAAAGAAATTAGACTGCATTTGCAATGGTTAGGCATCCCTATGGAGTATCTGATGAGATTTACAACTCTCCTAGCAGACCAAGATAGCCCTGGCAAGGAGATGAATACCTGAATGGTTTCAGTTTGTACAGAAATCCACTGCAGCCTGAGACTACAGAATCCCTGAGACAGTATCTAAGGATGTCACAATGAAGTATTGCTATTTGCTGAGTACCAGTATGTCACAGTTCAAAAGTGCAAAGCCTTCCTTTATAACTTTGTTTCAGCTACTGAGCATTAAAGAGAATTATAGTTCTGTCTGAGAGGTTTCCATGGCTTGTCACCCAACTCCAGCAAACAGCAAGTGTGTGCAAAGCCATAGTCTCCTCCAGCAGGGCAGTGTCAGAGCACTCCGTGGCTGGTATGGAAGTGCGCAGAAGTCAGCCACTGCAGGAAGGATGAGACACTGTGCAGAGAGCAGGGAGCAGCCAGCCTTTGGCACAGCCTTCCAGCCACGGGCCAGCGCAGATCCCGCTGCTGGAGAATAATGTGCAGCTCCCTGGAGGCCTGGGGAAAACTATTGCCCAGGGGCTGGCGGAATTCACACTGCCCTTCCGTAGGTGAGCTGATGGCTGTAAATAAGCAGTTAGTTTTTACTATGGTAAATAAATGCTTGGGCCATTCCTAAAGCTTTGGGAGTCTCATTACAGTCTCCTCTCCTGTAAATTCTTGCAAACAACGTTATCCACAATGCCTCTGAAAAAGTATATCAGCAAGTGAAAATTCTTAATAAAAAAATCCAATAAATTCCTATTACCACCAAAATATATGCATGCAAAAATAAAAGCACCATTCAGGGACACAGCCTACTGTGGATTTTTCGGGCTCTGACATGAACATGTGAAGGCCATAAATGCCAACAAAGTCTTGAAGTACTGAAAAATTAATACAGACGTTATGGGGAATGTTGCAAATTGATATTCATAGATATGGAAAAAAAAAATCTGGTAGTGGGCATATGTTTAAATATAATCAGAACCTGATGACAGTGTACTGAAAGAAAGGTTTGTGTCAGAAATAATTAAATAATAAAAAGAATGCGCAGACTGAATGATGTGGCACATTGGTAATGTGTGCATGTGGGCATGGATATAGGTGGGGGACTTTGGATATGAGGAAGCTGCTTTTAAGACTTTCCCATGGCAAGCTCAACCAGTGAATTTGAATCCTGTCCTCACCCTAATATACCTGGTTGGCTCCTTCGGCAGAATTTTTCAAGAGGGCAATGTGTTTGTAGGTATAGTTTTGATTTAGCTAACATGTTTTTAAACTTAATAAATCATTAAACAAAATTATCTCCTGGGTGTATAGGTATAACATCTTTCCTATCATTCTGAGAGAAAGCAGACTCTCCTAAATTCACACTTCTTTTGCTCTGAGGGTGGCAGGATACAGTGGAAAATTCAGCGAATTTCCAGAATGCTAAATGTACCTTAAATACTTTTGTGTACATCAGAACAACTTATACTCACAGTGTCACCAAATACATTCCATATTTATGTTGTGAGGATTATGTATTTAGAATAGTGATAATTAAAAAAAAACCCAAAACTGAAAACAACTCTTACAAGTTAAACATTAGTCTTTTGCAGGTAATGAGCATGTAAATTATAATTTTTTGGAAACATGTAGGTAAATTTGAAAAATGTATGTGTAAATATATGTGTATGTATACCTGTATGATCACTTATTTGATGAATAAGCTAGATCCATGCTGTATCTGTTGGTATTTTTCATTATATTTAATTTTAATTCATTTATTCATAGTTTTAACCTTTGTAAGAACATCAGTTATTTAAATTAATAGAAGGTAAACCACATCAACAAAACTGCAGTGTTTAATGTTGAAGATAACTGACATGCATGAAGTCATTGTATTAAAATATTGTTTTTCCTATTGTTTAGCACAGATGGTGCTAGTAATTAATATTGTGCTTTTTTTTTCATCAGGGGATTCCCTGATTACAAAATTCAAGCAGTATGTAATAAACTGCTACATTACACTGCATGAATAAATGATTTATGAATTATATATTTATTGATGAGAAATCCGTTATCCAAGGTGCAAATTATGCAATGTTTCAAAACGTCTTACAAGATATTTTTTGAAAAATCATGTATTTTTATAAAATTCATGATTTATAGTTATAAATATATAGATATTTATATATCTATATAATATATATAATATAGATCTATATTATTCTAATAGTAATATTATATTATCTATAGATCTATAGATCTATATTATTCAAATATTAATATATATAATATATATAATATATATCTATATATAATATATAGATATATCTATATATTATATATAGATAGTATCATCATCATGGCTTGGCTTCGCGGACGAAGATTTGGGAAGGGCTTTGCCCACGCTTATTGCAAGCGCGTTGATGGCTGAAAAGACAATACTGTATACTATCAAACAGAGCCCGTTTACTTCTGTCTTTTCTAAAGGCCTTAGCTAAGTGTTGATGATCATAAACAAGGTCATTAGAACATGCATATCAGCAATACCTATGAGGGTGTCCTGATATGTCTTACAGAGGGTATTATAAGTACAGTTAGGAATACATTCTTCTGTCTTTACTATTTAGGGATAAACGTTATGTCCTGTGCACCATCTTTATTCCAGGGGTTTGTTTTAATGACACCGTACTTCTAAAACACTCCTTGAAATCAAAGGATATGTTCCAGAATCTAATTTCTAAACATGAGCATAGAGACATGCTTATATATGACCACCTAAAGCTACACCATCTTTCCTTCATGGTGTATGTTTTTAAATATTAGAGCATTTTGCACCATCACAGAAATGTTCACGGGTAGTATGAGCAACTGCCAAGACAATCCCATTGTCCTGTGGTAGGGTCCTATTTGACAAATCTCCAGTCTGCAGACTGCTGGGCTTTTTCTCCTGATGCAGACAACTGCTTTACGTATGCGCTACTCTCCCAAACTGCTCACCGAGTGGGTAATGGTAGCAAAATTATTCCAGGCCACTTCCCAAACAGACACAGGCCGAGTCTGTCCACTGAAAATGCAAATGTAGGTTCAGGTGGTTGAAGCCTCCCTTCCAGACTGGAGGAACTCCTGTGCCTAAATATGCATGGCAAGCTGGCAAGACATACAAGGTACGTGAAATATGCTCCAGCTATCTACACGTGGGAATTAGCAACCATAACTAGTATAAAATGCATCCTTGTACTGGTTCTGCACGTATTCCACACAGAAGTGGGTTTTTATCAGCTGCATGTAGCCTCTTGTCCACATACCTTTCTCTCATACAGTCCACTTACAAGGTACAGAAATACATATAATTGACTGTATTAGACATGAAGAGCCCTAGCCCTTGCTAGCACTAACTTTTCATAAGATTCCTTTCCTTAAGAGTATCTTCAATGCTGTTTTTCTCAGAATGATGAGAATGGGTACTTTCCACTTGCTACATTTCAGCATCTTCACCTTCATCTCCTGATCCAATCTGGGGAAAGTGAAAACATTGTCTGTGCCAATCACTCCTACTCAAAGTACAACTATTGGGATTCCTGAAGTAGAACAAAATCCATTCTGTAAGAATTATACATGTGGGAATGTTAATGGCTAGAATGGCTGGGACTGTGGGAATTGTAGGCTGGAGGGGCAAGAATTATATGACTTTTTTCACATTCAGTCTGTATTTGAGCCCTAGTTAGTGACCTGCTTAATCAGATTTCTGTGTGCTTTTTCAAGACCTGAAAGAGGCAAATTCCTAACTAAATTTTTTCCAGCCAAGTTTTCATGTTTTGAGGTTGCACAGACTGAATTTCAGGGTTCAGGGCTGGCATTTTGAAGCAAAAGATCCAGATAATCAACATGACTTTTGAATACAGCAGAAAATGGAACCGAAATGTCCATATCAAAGAAGAGGATACTTTTTCCTTCTGAGTCAAGATTTCTAAATCCAAAGCAACAGCAACTACCTAGTACACGATACTATGGGCTTCAGAAACGGTATTTCTTATAACAGTTGATTTTTTTTCTGAGCAAAATCCTAATTGCATCTACTGCAAATATAAGTAATTTCCTGTATTCAATGGATTGTGAACATATTCACTTAAAAATGTATATTTCAGAAGCTTGCTGGATATAGCTTCTATCTCCAGTTTTTATTCTGAGATATTAATATACTTCTCTTTGAAGATATGTGAAGACGGCTATAAAAGAGATGAATACCATAGTTGATAATTGCACTTAATCATTAATAGTAAAGCAATAAATAATTTGAATGTACACTTAAGCTATACTACCTGTTGTCACTTTTAAATTATGCATTTATTTTAAAAATCAACACCTTTAACTCTTGCAACTCTTATAATTACTTTAAACTAAATTGAGTAATGCTGGATATTATTAACATTTTCATCAGGCATTTTTCAGATTTTTCTCAAGATTTCTCTATTGGTATGCATCACTAACAGGGAGGAAAAAAATGATGTGATTATAATGTAATTTGTAAGTAAATGCATGTTCAGTTTAAAAACATGAAATTATTTTCCCTTTCAAATTAATATCTATCATATGTTACATTTTACAATCTAAAAATTTATTATGACAGTCTCAAGTATCAAGAATCTCCCTGGGATTTTTGTTCCCACATAAAGAGCGTATACATTTGTGGGGGTTCTTTAAAGTTCCCTGATTTCTTAGGCTCTTACAGCATGAGTTCGTGCGTTAGAATGCAGACTATGTGTCTACACGATAAACTTTTTGGGGAGAAAAACAGTATTTCAAAACAGACTAATACTGGTACAGTATATGCTGTTTATGTTTTGCTGGATGGAAAACAGCAGGTTTTAAAAAGAAACATTCATCATGAAGCAATTAATCCAGCCTGTTAACTTTTTAATGGAGAGATGTTACAAGAAGTGTAATAGTAACTCCACTTGTAAACTGTCTTGCAATTCTCAGTTCTCTATTAAATATTACTGTAATGTAAAATATTGTGTGTTTCAGATTTGCAACAGAACAATCTAGAAAGAGCCAATAATTCCTGCAAATAGAGCAATAATAAAGTCTCACTGAGACTCTTCTAAGGTGGAAAATGAGTTGCTTAGGATTTCAGCTTTCCATGGTATTTTTCTTTACTGTTTTCTGCATGAAAATGTTTAATGAATGTGGGAGGCGAATGTGTAAATATCCAGCTTTAAGCTAGTATAATAACCTTTCTTTCAAATTCATATTTCACAAATACAGTGTTGAATAGCTGCATGAAGAATATTAGTCCAAATCATAGCGGATTTGTTCTTAAATCAGAGTCCTTGAATCACATGCTATCTAGTCCTTAATGTATTTGTACAGGAAGGTCTATTTATTTTCCCGTAACAGTGGAGGAATTCAAAATGTGTAAAACAATCTTTCTACTACGGTATTTTTTCCTTTTATGAGTTTCTGCTTTGACTTCTTTTGCTTTATTCAGTTGCTTATATGTCTCTTATTTAAATCTAGTTACACGACCATAGTTGTATATTGTTTGCATATGTAAGAATTAAAGACTATCTAAAACATCATTAAACCAACTCTTGATATAAGTTGCAGGGTATTTTGGGATCTTGCCACTGCAGTCTTTTCTCACACAAAACTCACAAAATACTTGCTTTCACTGGCCACAATTTTAAGTAAGTCAGGATTACAATTATACATCCAAAACCATATGAGCCTTAAGAGGTTCAACTAGGCCAAGGGACGGGTCCTGCACTTGGGTCACAACAACCCCATGCGATGCTACAGGATGCAAATCTGCCTGTCGGAAAAGCACCTGTGGGTGTTGGTCGATAGCCATCCAAATACGAGCCAGCAGTGTGCCCAGGTGGCCAAGAAGGCCAACAGCACCCTGGCTTGTATCAGCAATAGTGTGGCCAGCAGGAGCAGGGAAGTGATTGTCCCCCTGTACTCAGCGCTGGTGAGGCCCCACGTTGAGTACTGTGTCCAGTTTTGGGCCCCTCACTACAAGAAGAACGTTGAGGTGCTGGAACGTGTCCAAAGAAGGGCCACGAAGTTGGTGAAGGGTCTAGAGCAAAAGTCTTATGAGGAGCAGCTGAGGGAACTGGGGTTGTTTAGCCTGGAGAAGAGGAGGCTGAGGGGAGACCTTAATTGCTCACTACAACTACGTGAAAGGAGGTTATAGTGAGGTGGGGGTCTCTCTCTTCTTTCAAGTAATTTGTAATTGTAACACAGGTAGGCAAATGTGCGTGTGCAAATACAAATCAGACACCTATATTTTTAAAAGACTTCTGTGTTATTTCACAATGTATTTATGATGGGTTATTTTAGATATTTGCAAGATAATATAACATAAATGTAGGAACTCATACTACTGTAAGAAAATACTTAATGAATCCTGGTTGTTACAAGAAAATACTATAGAATATCTGGTTTGGTTAAACAAATGTACACTTTAAACATAGATGGTCTTTATCTGGAAAATACATGATAATGAATTCAATTCAGATAAATTAAATGTTAATATTTTATCTAGGACCAAGCAGAAACCTAGAGCTAAAGGTAAATGACTTTTTATACTTAGGGGGATAATATTTTTAGCCATATTATTATCCTTGGAATTGCACCATTAAAACTTACTACATTGTATTAGAATTTTCTTTATGTTACATTCTGCCAAGTATCATACCTCGGGATCAATAAGTAGATAATAAACTTCATTTATTATATTGAACAATTACAAATGTGATTTATGGCAGCTGAAATGTGGTACTAGAATAAAGTAACATTCTAAACCTCTGTAAGTAACCTCCTTATGGAGAAAGAACATCGCTGGAGTTATTGGACACTTCTGCTCCAAACAAAGCAATGAGTGTGAAACAAGTAATGATTCAGAGTGATTTCCTACCTTGCTGTCTACAGCTCTCATTCTTACTTCTACTGATAGATTGCAGATATTCATTATTCTTTTTAAAGTATCTACAAATATACAGCTCTGACCATGTTTTAATCTGTTCACTGAACTTTTTACCCAGTACTCCAGTGTTTGACAGTAGCAGGAGCTATGCGTGAGGATCTAGGATAGCATATGGCCTGAGGTCCAGCTGGATGTCTGAGTATGACATTCCAGACGCAGGTTTGGATTGCTCGGTAATTAGCAACTGACTGTTTAATATTGTTAACTCATTTTTCCTTTGCAATTCATGTCCTGCTTTTCAAAATTCTAAAAGCACTAATTGTGTGAGTGCCAGCAAAAAAATAATAGTAACGAGCTCATTTCCATAGCATTGGACCCGTTTTCATGCTCACTGATGATGGTTTCCAAAACTGAGTTTTACTGGCAAAGAGGGTCCTGCTAGCATTGTCCTTCCAAATGCCTGGAGGAAATATTCCCAGGTTTCAAATGGAAAAATAAAAAATATGCTCGCTTCTGTGTAGGCTTTAGCTTTGCTTTTGTTATGAGCTGCAATGGCCCACAGGAACTGTAGCGTTGGAAAAAATGAATTTTTCTTTGTTAACAGTTTTAAGTCATTTCGTTCCTGCTCATTAGATGCCACTGATTCAGACAGTTGGGCTCCCCTTGCTTTCTCTCAGTGAGGCAAAGAGACTTACTGTGATTTGTCAAATGTTGGCAACTCTATGGCTTTGCCTTTTCTATTCCCAGGCTGCAATCTGCCTCAGAACAGATCTGCAGTGGAAAGTTTTTCCTCTAGTGATCTGGGCTTCATTGTTGAGGCGTATCTGTAAACAAGCAACAGCAAAGCCATATAGATGTGGCACCAACAGGGAAATATTCAATGGCTGGTTCTTGTATTACACTTGAACACAAAACCCAGTTCCTCCAAGAAGGACCATCTTTTCCAATAGGCTGGAAACCTTCGTCCATTATTTCTGGATTTGCTATTTTAGTGCCTGCATCCATTCACTCTTTTAGTTTTTGAACAGTTGCCCCCTTTTATTTGCCAAGGGCCATCTTCCATCTTCAAGTCCTATCATCAAGTGCTGTTCTGAAAAGCCTATCTTGATGCAGTGGGGGTTTTGTACCGCATTTGTATATCGTTGACCAGTGAATGGTACAATACATTCTTTCTGTATCAGGTTTACTCCACTCCTGTTCCTAAGTTAAACTGCCTCGGGGCCAGGGAGGATGGCTGAATCTGATTCTGATTCTGCTCAGCTCTCAACAAATAACAAGCTATCAAGGTAAGTACATAAAGCTCACAATGGCATTCCTAGTTCCAGGAAATTATATATTTTTTTCTCTGTCTGCAACATCAGCCAAAGGTTGAGTATATATATGGGCTTTTTATAAAAATATTCCTTTGTGAACATATTATGCTGGGAAAAGTTATGTTTTCCTCTACTTTTTCTGTTTTTTCTGATACAATGGTAAAATTACAAACATATTGTGCCTACACTGTAACTTCTGCCCTTGAAAACTCTGGTTTATAATTTTTTTCTAATACAGACAACAGCTTTGTAGCTCTGTGCCAGAATTTGCGGGAAAAAAGAAAAAAGGGTTGTACCCCGCAAGTAAATTCACCATTTTACCTATCGTGTCCTGCTCTTTAAGAGAGATTCTGACATTCACTGGAAGTTATCTACAGTTCATTCTCTTTGTTTTCATAAAATTAAGGAGTTCAGGATTATACAGGCTTTTGTTCTTTCCCTAGGTCCAGAGGAAAACAAATGAGAGAGAGAAAGAAATGGGAGAAAGCTCCCTGGATCTATTACTGTGAATGTCATGGATACCTTGTTGACCATATGCAGGATCTGAATATGTCAAATAGTCTGCACATAAGAAGATTTAATGTTTTCTTAGACCTAATAGTTATCTTAGACACAGGAATTACTAATGTATAATAACATCTGGCATGTTATTTTTTTATTGTCGCTGATGATAGTTCATCCTGGAGGTTAGAGTTGGAGTTAAGGGTAAATTTTTGTGTAGGATATAAAATGAAAATGCAAATCTATTCATATTGAAATGAAGTGTGACATCTGTCTAGCTGGACTTCTTCTTGACACCGAATCTATTTGTTCCCCCCTAGTACCCTAGAAAGCTCTTACTGCTGCATATCCATGGCAGTAGGTTACATGTGCATGTAAGCAGGCTGATCACCTCTTAGGCCAAAGATCCTTTACGGACATCCATCAAGGCTACTTTCCAAAGCTAGGCTCCCATTGCATCTACCCACTTATTCTTATGGGAGGTTAGCTGTTTGTTTAGTCATGTAGACTGAGTTAAGATTTGGTATTATTCTCTATTTAAATTATTATAACAAAACATCATGCTCTCTTAATTGAACATAAGCAAGCATTTTTATGGCCAAATCATGAGACCCACTTATTCTTAAATATCTCTGTGCTTGTCTACAGCACTTTGTCTCCTTGGTTTCTATGGGTCTTTCTTCATGGACTGAATATCACGACTGGTTTCTTAGGCCTCCTTGCTTAGGTTAACACACTGGATGCGTAACAGCATAGCCACGCTCATTGGCAGACTTCCAGCATATGGCAAGGACTTTGCGTTTACTGTTCATGTCTTCAGGAAGGTGAAAGTGGGTAGACACAAAGGGTTCCCAATGATTCTAAATATCAGTCGGTCTACGTTATAGATGATGCATCTGTCTCTGGACAAACTGTAAAACTCTTGTCTTCTGAAAGCAGTCTGACAAATTCCTGTACGTCTATAGCATTTCATAGGATCCTGATTCATCACTTGACCATCTCTTATGTGCGTTCAAATCCATACCCTACACTTCAGTTTATACCAGGTGCCCCAATACGCTGAGAGCATGCATGTGGGAACTCAGAGGGGTTCCCAGCTTCCTTGGTATACGTGTCACTGCCTAACAGCCTAAATGATCCCCAGCACATTAAATAGAATTCACGTACTGCACAAACCAGAAACCCTAAAATAAAGAGAGTAAATATTTTTGGAAGGAGCGAGGAAATTCCTCTCAGTAAAATTTACAAATCACTTGGTGATTCATTTACAGTTACTTTCCAGTTATAAAATTGAGGATAGATTAATGCCAGGCGGTGCCATGCATGGATAAATTACAGTCATTTGCTTTGCACTGAATTTAGGCTTCTAAACTAGAGTAACATTTGCACTGACCACCCATCTCAATTATTTGGGCTACATGTTGATCTTCTACAAGGCCAAATCAATACTGATATTTTTAACAAGGAGCTTGGGAAATTTGCATTTATCATTTGAAAAAAATGCTGAAATATGAATAACTGGGAGATCATTGTGTGTTGCAAAACTTCTTTTTCCTGCACGTTGTAGCTTTTAGCATTCTTTTCAGGTCCACAAAGTATTCATCCTATGCTGCCATGCCAAAAAATCCGCCAAAGTATTAGTGCAGCAATTTTCTTAAATCAGTAAGAGAAGAAAAATGTCTTGACAACTATGTGTGAAAAATCATGTATGTTTACTATAATGCAACCTTCAATACAATGTACCGACATATATAAAATAGCAGTATAGAAACTAGTCACTTGTAGCTAATTAAATAATTTTTATAGAGTATTATTATATATAATAAAATGAAAAGATAAAAGGTAGAATACATATATATATAAAATATAGAAGGCATATATTTTTATTGATAGCTACAATTTACTTATAGTTGAAATAAGTTTAGCATCTTTTAAATATTTTTATGGGGTTTTTTTTTATGGTGATATAAATCCTGAAAGTTTGCAGTATAAATTTTAAGGATAAGAACCTTTTTGTTAGAAAAGGTCAACACTGACTGTCGTGTAAGCTTAATTAAACCATATTTTGCTACTAAAATTGTATTGAAATGCAGGCATTACTAAAGGCAATAAGGATTTCGTGACTGACTTCAAAAGAGTCAGGATTTCACTGTAAAAGATTAGGAAGTTCTGTGGTAATATGCAGCTCATATAACCTGTGTACTATTTTTTTTTCCTCCCAAATTAGGTTGGAAATAGTTATTTTCATTTAAAACATTACGCAATATCTCAGGCACTTTGACTGTTTGGCTATTAATCTATTTATTGAGGCTAGACATATCTGCAAAAAGAACACAGAAATTTCTTTCTTTAGAGATTTTATTTATCTGTTAAATATACACTTTGACAGAAGAATTAAAATTTTTTATTCTTTTAAATGTGGTTTCAACGATTTCTCTTAGGAGCTGATAGATTTGGATGTGAACGTAACTATTTTTTTTCTAAAAAGCATTTTTAAACATTTCAATTTTGCCAAAACCCCAATATTAAAATTGTAATATGCCACAAATATCCTCAAGTTCAGTAGTGCCTTAGAACTGTCAATCATTCTGAAGCAACTGAAAAACCTTCTTTGTTCTCTTTCTGCTATATAAAAACATATCCTAATGTGATCACTAGTCATTCTTGTATGGCGCTTTTATTGCCTGAAAATTAAAACTGGAACACATAATTTTATTTACTTACTAGTGCCATGCGTTCCATAACAGGTGCTAATTTTATGTGGTAAGATGGCCCAACCATGCATTAAGCTCATTGTTTTGTATCTGAAGCAGATGTTGCCACAAATATCATTGGTTTGCTGCACGTCTCTTTTTTTTTGCTCTGGTATGTGTCTGCCAGTTCCTCTGATTTTTTATTATTTCTTTCCTATGTATTTTTTAAAATGAAAGAGGTCTCTCTAATAATGACAAAGATTTCCTAACATCTATATCTCCATTTGCAGTCAGTGTAGCAACTTTTCCCCCTCTGTTAACTGCAAGTGTCAAAATTTCCTTCTACAAACAGCATAAATTGCTGATTTCTAGCATATGGACATGGAATGCCAGATACGTTGTGGCTTCGCTGAGGAATTAAAGAAATCTCTCGGTGTTGCTTGAATGCTGCTGCTTCCTAGGGTCAAGGAAATGAAAGATGTGAATTTTGTGTTAGAGAAACAAAAGGAGAATAAGATTTGAATTTTGGTAATATTTGAGAAAAAAGAAGGAGAAGAGGCAAAGTCCTAGCTCCCCACTAGCTTTCGTTATTCCACGTGCAGTGCCAGGCTGCTATGGAGTACAGCTGAGCCCTTTCAAAATGTAATTACAATCCACAAGAGCTGCATCGAAATAACAAAGCACATTACATGTTGTAAATGAGGTGAATGCAGAATCTCCAAATGTAGAAAGGGTATTACAAATGCAAGTTAACTTTGTGAAAGATAGGAAAAGATAAAGCGGTTTTGGGGATCATGTATTGGCACTTTAAAAAACCCTTCATACTAGACAGAGTCTAAATATGCCCTACTAAGTTTGGCTCGTGTAACTATACTAAATAGAAGCCTACAACACTGAGTACATTGTTTAAAGACTACTTCAGGACGGTTTAAGAAGAGGATGATATAATCTAAATATGTGATAAAAAGAGATTACTGGTACATATAATATTCCTCACTGGCAGGCATTCCTATCATGTCATATCAAAGTCTAGCAAAATGTTGAAAGTTAGAAATGTTATCTAGCATTAGCAGGCATTTAAGGAACGTCTCTTGAATATTTCTAGCATAAAAAAGTATTTCATGTGATGTAAATGAATGGTAATTTTCTGACTTTAAAAGAGAACTGTGCCAGTACATTTCAGCATCCTGGACCCAATTCTGCAAACATGGAGATGCTTTCAATTTGCTCTGCCTGCCTTCCCGCCTTAGATGGCTGCGATTGCAGCGAAATTAATCCATTTAAAAATCTGCGGCTTAAACTTAAGGATTTTCAGTTTTTTTTCCCTCTCTCTTTTTTTTTCTTAGAATATCAATAAGTTCCAATTGAAGAGCGGATTCTTTTGCAATTCAGGCATGTGCCGGCGATAACGGGCGAGTTGGCATGAAGAGAGGCAGAGATGGATTAATTATGCAGAGAACATGGAAATTCTGCTTATCATCGGCTAGCAAAGGAGCCCAGCTCACATAATCAGCAAACGAAGGGAGAGAAAAAAATAACAATGCAATGGCACCTTCCAGCCCATCATCAGGATTTTTTCCACCCCCTTGTAATTAAAAAATAACATACACTTATAGCCCTATCTCCTGTGCAGGCAAGGAGTGGATGTCCACAAAATAATTGCACTGGGATATTAGAACTGGGAACAAGGGCTGTCCATTCCTACTATCCCTTACTCTCTCCTTCCCTCTCTCTTCTGGCCTCTCCTAGGCACTTTCTGTCAGTCTGCATTCAGAATCAGATGAATGTCTCAGGTGACATCCTATCTCAGTGTCCATAAGTCCCAAACCTCACCCTTATCAAGATTCAAGCAAACATGTATATGATAAATATTTGAAGTGCTGAAGCTGTGGGGGTTTATCCTGATCACCTATAAGCTATCTGCAGAAAATCACTTTGATGAAAACCTTTCCAAAATAGTCTTTCTGAGTCACAATATAGACTGGTTAGAGTGATTTTTTTTGTTGTTGTTGCTGTTCCTATTTCACTTTCGCTCAAAGAAGAAGATCATGTTAGCTGAAGAGTTTGTTTTATTTTTCTTTTTCATCTCATATTTTTCAATCACGAGTTAAAAAATAAAGAAAAGCAAGAGATCTATTGTATAGTTGAAATTATGCTTGTTTAATAAGGTTGTTTATATTTGTATTAAAAATATATGTTTATTGTAAAAAAACCAGATTGATTCTACTTCTGTTACTGTTCATTTTACTAATGGTATATCTCATGCAAATTAAGATGCAGACAGTATATTTTACAGTTTTGCTCCAGAGGCGGGCAGTTTTACAAATGTGTTTTGCTGCTTTTGTCCCCATCTATTATTTTGCCCATTGCTGTCTGTAAGTTGTGCTCCCAGACTTCCTGAGCCCTGGTGCCCCTCTCCCTGGACTCATTGGTCAGCAAGGGAGATCGAACAGGGAGAATGAAACCCAGAACAACAGCAATTATGCAAGTAGGAAGAGAGAGCAGTAGACCAGGATTATAAAGCTGGCTGTCTCTGTAAATTTAATTTATTCATTGAGTTCCTCCAAAGCAGGGTACCAGAGTGGGGCGCAGTGTGCACACTAGTAAATGAACTCCTGGGGACTTTGATAATAACTGATTCTTTACTAAGTTTTTTTTGAAAATTTAATCCCCATTTGGAAACAATGATGAAGATGGAAAAGAAAAATCTGATTCCATTGCAGAGTTACTCATGGTAAATCAGTAATCAATTTTCATCAGTATCCTTAAGAAAAGAAAAGCATTTACAAAACTAGCATCTTAAACTCTGCTTTGAGGCTCCATAGTATAAATCTGGAATAAATCCACTGAGCTCATTACGTTATATAATCAAAGTAGTGCTAATAGATATGTGTACACATAGTCATATATGGTTTCAGGGAAAGGTTCAACAGGGTGAAGCTTAGGCTATTTGTTTCAGCAGAATAAGACTGCCTAAAATCCTGGTAAGATGACCTCAGTGAAGTTTGTTTGTTTGTTTTAAATAAAATTGGAGCAGATCAGGTCTTGAACACTTCAGCTCTTCCTGCAATGCAAGGGTGCAGTAGCGGCATGTGTGCCCCTGGAAAAAACACTTCCAGCATGAGAAACCCCCCTGTCCAATTATTCTGACTCCCAGCTGCTTCTTCTGATGAAGATGCCAGCTAGGGGCATTTAGAATTTGGCATTCCCTCCTGGGCATTTTGTGAATAGGAAGTGGTCTGAGATCTACTGTTCAAGCCACAACAGTACCTTGGGAGCAGGTGGACTCTGGGATTCGGTTCCCTATCCCCATACCAGTCTTAATGCAATTGTAGAGAGGACACAGCTAATGCCACCCTCATGGAAGCCCTGTTATAACAATAGTTGTTTAGAGTTGAATGGAATAGAAAAAAGGAAAAAAAAAAAAAGGTGATACATCCATAGTCACAGGAAAACATCACAGGTACAGCCGCCAAAAGAAACAAGTGCTCTTGATTATCCAAGTCAAGTCTACACATCAGACTGAAACTAGCAATACCTTCATTGCAGAGGCATAGCTGGTCACCTGGCCAAGTACTGTTTGTGAATAGAAGAAATCATGGTCAGAATCCGAACCAGCTACCAATATCGTCCTTGAGCCTATAAATAGATCCGGCGTAGCCAGGCATACGTTCAAAAGAGACGCAGCTACAAGTTCACTTGGCGAGTTTGATCTTTAACAGTTCCTGGTATTAAGCAGGTTTTTGTCGCTCTGCTGTGATAGAAACTTTGCATAGAGAGCACACTTCTATAATCTTTTACATTTCCTGAAAACAAGTTTCAACATCTTTCACAATAGGAGGCAGATAATAGAATTCTCAGTAACCGTAACAGTAAATGGATTTGTAATCTACCCATGATTAAAATTATTTTCATCATGAAGCAGAATTCTCATTATTGTTGCCATTTTAATATTATCAACTATAAAGTGTCTCAGTGATTGATACTATAGACAGCAAAACCCTATATTATGGTAATTAAATCTAAAATGAATCAGCCATCCTTATACTTCTTAGTATAGCACCTGATTATTTAAAAACAATTATATTCTGCTGTCACATAATGGGACACCTACTTTAAGGAATGTGCTGGTATAAGAACTGCTGAGGGTCAAAAAGTTGAGCCATAGGCAAAACAAACAGGAAAAAGAAGAAAAATACGTTATACCTAATTTTAAATAAAGAGGATTCAAATTTGTGAAGAATTTCAGTCTAATCTTTTCGTAAGTTCTAAAATCTTTGCACAAGTCTGACAGGAGAGAAACGAACAGATATCCAAAAGGTAGGCATCTTGTTCATAGTGTTTGCATGAACGTGTGTTTGTACAGGCGTATAAAAGCGGGAAAACCCCAAACCCATTTGCCTTTAATTGTATTGTTTGTGTCTTTGAAGGAAAAGAAGTAATTGCTAGAATAAAACTAATCTGTCCCCTTTTAAAAAAGGTAGCTCTCCCCCCTCAAGTTTTAGAGTGGCAGTTTAGTGCTGTCTTAAATTCAGGCTAGCTTGTGGATTAGTAGCTCTTCAAAGCAGATGTCAATACCTGGAAATGCTAAACTCGGCAAAAATATTCTATACAAATATTTGTTCACCCTTTCTGTATAAGAAGATTTCATAGGGACAGGAGCTTCTCAACTGGAAGAGCATTTATACCTTTTATCCCCTTAATCTTCAGCTGTTTTCAGTGCATTTTGCCACTGCTTGCTCTTACAAGCTACTTTTTTCATTTTGGTGAAATTTTAGTACAAAAAAAAAAAATTCTTCAGTGCCTCCGTTCATTTGCAGATTTCACCAGGCTTGCAAAAGCACACCTGTTGTGCTGTCTGGATTTCCTTTTCTGATCATAGGCTTCTGACAAAGAGGGGGGAAAAGAAAGATTTTTATCAAACACTCTTCACCGGACAATGAATTTTCTTCAC
>CM020033.1:9466594-9504094 GCA_009769605.1 Bucorvus abyssinicus | reverse complement strand
TGTATTCCCACAGCCAAACTGCCTACCGACTCTGTGGCAGGAAGAAACCCAAGCTGTTTGCTGAGCAGGAACCAGATGGAAGGCTTTCTGTACTTCTTGCTGGAACACCCAGCAAATATATGTAATTTCTATATATGTATTTATTGTAGACCAAAGCAGTCTGGGAACAAATTTAGCTAAGATGCTTTTTTGCCTTCAAGAATGTGCTAACGTGGCAATATCACTTCCCAGGACCAGAGCTAGGCTCTCAGCTGTGCCCTGCAGCATTACCGTGGCAAGAGAGAGACTCTTGGGCCCTGCAGTCCCTTCTGTCCCAAAGACTTGTCCTGAAGCCAGACCTAGTTTCTGTTCCCAACTTTGCCTCTGATCTGTTACCCGATCATAGGCAAGTCACTCAAACCTGCTTGAGACCTTTCACACGCTGTATATCCTGTCTGGTCTAGTTCCACTACAGACTGCTAGGTCTGCCGAACTCTGTGCTGCAGTCAGAGCCAGTATTTGTGCTTCTGTAATAAAAATTCTGGGGAAGGAGCTGCTCTTCACCATGTGTTGTTTCTATGGTGCCTCACGCCAGGGAGCGCTGATCTATTACAGATAATAAATAGTCATCAAATTGCTTATCTTTCTCCCAATTCTGGTACAGAGGAAGATAAGATCATTCACCTGCAGAAACGTGCATTGGCTGGGAGCCTTTTTGTGCATGTTTTCTGTATTAATATCAAGCAGGGTTTAGTCTATTAAATTTAAGTGGTACACGGTGTACGTGTTCAGTACTGGCAACATTCTGTTTTTCAGTAGACGTGCTGTGCGTATTTGTTTTAAGCATCCGTATCAATATATGATTTGATGGTTTTGAGTTACTTGGGCTCTCTGAAAAAAGATTTGTCTCAATTTAAACGTTTTTTTAAAAATATGTCTGTAAATTTATTTAAATTTGCAATTATTAAAACTTGTTTCAAAGACTAATTGTACTATATTCTAATGAAGCCTTTTTAATTGAAAATATAATACTGAAATATTTCAGTTGTTGAAGTTTTGAAGAAAGTAGGGCCACTGAACAATGGAAAATCATTAATTAATTACCTGGAGTGAGCGCTGAAGTGATAGAACAGCCTATTGGAGCTGTAGCTTCTTCTGCTGGTGCAGAGGTAATGTGTTCTGGTCAGAACAGTACATTTCCAAGTGGAGAACAGGTCTGACAGCTGAGTAAAAGACATGTTCTCCTCTTTCTGTCTGTAATTCAAAAACTGATGGAGGAAGCGAAGACACTACCTAAATCTTGAAGGATATGAGGTCCAATAAAAAACAACAGCAGGAGCATGTTCCAGACACTGAAGTGCAACATTTTAGGGGACCGTAAGCCAGCAATACCGTGTTTGTTTGCAGTCAGTGTCTTTCTAACATGCATACCTGGCTTCTGGTCGAGAACTGGTGTGTATCTTTCACATGTGGAGGTATAGAGGTCTGTCTGCAGGCACCAGCCGCAGTGCTGGGAGAAAGGTGCTACCGCATGTTGACAGAACTGCCTTTGCTGTCAGAACTGAGCCTCTGTATCAGCCGTTGTGTCCAAGGCCGTTTTGGTTTCAGAGTCTCCAGAAGTGTGTTTGAGTTGCCTTAGGAGCCTGATCTCTCCCTGCTCAAGATAGGGAGAATGTTGGCGCGTCATTCTGCATCCAGCTTCCCAAAAAGCACTTCTTGTTGTCTATCAGGGCCATGGTAACCAGGAGTGGTCTGTATACTTGCCCTAGCCACAAACAGGTCCTGATTCTTTTTCTTCCAATAAACTGACTATTTTTTACTATATGGTTTAGAATAGTGTTTGAGCAGATTGAAGGTATTTGTGTTGAACTCAAAGTTTTCAAATACTGCTTTTCTTCACTTTAAGTCTTTGTCCAAATGTTGCTTGATGCCTTTATAAACCTAAATTATGAGGCATGTCATTCATAGTTTCCTAGAATGACTTCTAAAAAATTAAGAAATGTAGTAGATCCCTGTTTAATAAATATATCACAGGTTGAACATGTGTGTTCTGTGCACAGAAAACCTGTTTAATCCATTTAGAATGAAGGGTACCTTTAACTGCAAATCTTCATGTTTAGGATTAAGAGCAAGAATGAACATTTCCTTAGGAGAAGGAAAGCAAGTAAAATAAATGAACATTTTTGCTAGCCAGTTCAAAATGTGGTTGTCTCGAGGAGCTAGGAGTGTGAAACAGGTCCTTTTTTTTTTTCAGTGATAGTGCATAAGGAACACAAATGTGTTGGTTTTTGCTTGATTTCTCAACTGTAAAGTGGATACTTCACATTTCTACCTCATGGGTGTGCTGAAATGTGATGATACATTTTCTAAGATGGGATGATACATCCTCCAAGTATGCACCACTATTAAAATCCTAGGTCTGATCCTATTATTTCTGCCAGATACTTATTTGTAAATAGAAGTAAACATCTCCAATCATTTTCTGCCACTTGAGGCAATTTAATTGGTTGGTTGTCTTGTCTTTTATGCTGTGTGAGCTTTTAAAAAAGAACAATGACATGAAAACAAGTTTAAAAACCTTGCTTACAAAAGCATTCCATCTCTGTCTGTGTTATGTAGTAGCCCTGGACAAAAATACGACAAATAACTGAAAGAAGGTATTTCTTTGGTACTTTGAGAAAATATTTGTGTTCTGTGGAGGTCTGAAAAGACTTCATTTTCCACAACCAGATGTCTTACTATCCTAAACTAAGTATGTGATAGGAATTGCTGAGGGTTTGTTTCGCTGTTGAAGGGGTCATATTTACTAAGCCTATTCTGGCGGTTTTGGTTGCACAGTGGATCTACCGTTACGGTACAGCAAGAGGTGCTGGAGCATTTGCCATTGTTATAATGCCAGCAAAGTAATTTACCATCCTCCTGTCCTCAAAACTTTCCAGAACACCTGTTTTTTTGTGCTTGGTTCCCTGCACATTATTTTCATAGCTTTTTTGACTTAAGAAATATTTTCTGTTTTATCTTTTTTGTTATTTTTCCTGTGGGAATTATTTCAAAAACAAAGGGGACCACTGGAGTTCTTCATCTTATCTCTAGTTACTAAAGGTCATGAAATTTAATCCCTGGGCAACATGTCATCGTGCAATAGGCATGGCACAAGAGAGGTCAGGGCACACCACCCATTTGTGCCATGAGGTGTCATGGCACAAGTAAGTAGGTAAGAAATGACTGGACTATCTTACTCTTGATGTGTACATGTGCTGCAAAGAAAGGGAGATGTTTCCCAGGATGTGTAACTATTTCCGCTGAGGGGAAGGTCTTACATTTCCACCTTGGTCCCAAATTTGGCAAGTATGACTAAATATGACCCTGCTAGATTGGCAAAATGTGCCATTCAGGGATTAATGAGCATTTTCAATTCTCTGGGTCTGAGTCCTGGTGCTCTTCAGCCCATGACACAAGTCCCCACGAGGCTCTGAGAGGAAGGTTAAAAGTACTACATCTGGCTAGGAGGAGAGTCGTAACCCACCAGCTAATTAACTGAAGCTCTGGAACATGAGATTTTGTTGTAATCTTTATCTTAACGTGTAACTGCAAGTGTAATTGGAAAGCTGATGGCAATCCTGTTCTACCCAAGGCCCTTGAAGGGTGGTCACTGAGGCAGCTTACAGAGCCACAGATCCTATGGTTTCAAATGATTTCTAAGTACTAATTGCAGTTGGAATGGGAAACAAATGTTGAAGAAGGTTTGTCACTTTTTGAAAACTGCTGCTCCATAGGAACTTGGGTTTTGGACAGCAAGACAGGGGACGGAGTCAGCCAGGGCAGTGCTTTTTCTTTTTTTAAAGATGTGGAACTCAGACCTGGTTTTCTTACAGCATTTAGTTTTCTTTTCCATTTTCAGTAAACTCTTCATTCTTCCATGCATACTTCCCACAGCTATGACCTGATTCTCTAAGGAGATAAAAAACTGGCTGGATGGCCAGGCCCAGACAGTGGTGGTGAATGGAGTTCAATCCAGCTGGCAGCTGGTCACCAGTGGCGTTCCCCAGGGCTTGGTATTGGGGCCTGTTCCCTTTAACATCTTTATCAATGATCTGGATGAGGGGATTGAGTGCACCCTCAGTGAGTTTGCAGGGGACACCACGTTGGAAGGTAGTGTTGATCTGCCTGAAGGTCGGGAGACTCTACAGAGGGATCTGGACAGGCTGGATTGATGGGCTGAGGCCAGTTGTGTGAAATTCAACAAGACCAAGTGCTGGATCCTGCACTTGGGCCACAACAACCCCCTGCAGCATTGCAGGCTTGGGGAAGAGTGGCTGGAAAGCTGCCCAGCAGAAAAGGTCCTGGAGGTGTTGGTTGACAGTTGGATGAATATGAGCCAGCAGTGTGCCCAGGTGGCCAAGAAGGCAAATGGCATCCTGGCTTGTATCAGCACTGGTGTGGCCAGCAGGAGCAGGGAAGTGATTGTCCCCCTGTACTGGGCCCTGGTGATGCCACACCTTGAGTACTGTGTCCAGTTTTGGGCCCCTCACTTCAAGAAGGACGTTGAGGTGCTGGAGTGTGTCCAGAGAAGGGCAACAAAACTGATGAATGGTCTGGAGAGCAAGTCTTATGAGGAGCGGCTGAGGGAACTGGAGTTGTTTAGCCTGGAGAAAAGGAGGCTGAGGGGAGACCTTATTGCTCTCTACAATGACCTGAAAGGAGGTTGTAGCGAGGTGGGGGTCAGTTTCTTTTCCCACATTACAAATGACAGGATGAGAGGAAATGGCCTCAAGTTGTGTCAGGGGAAATTTGGGTTGGATATCAGGAAAAACATCTTTACAGAGAGGGTTGTGAAGCATTGGAACAGGTTGCCCAGGGAGGTGGTGGAGTCCCCATCCCTGGAAGTGTGAGGGACATGGTTTAGGGACCCTAGCAGTGCAGGGTGAACGGTTGGACTCGATCTTGAAGGTCTCTTCCAACCAGATGATTCTGTGATTCTGTGAGACTGCCACAACAAACCAAATTAAGGTGCTTGCAACAGGTTTATCACAGAGCAGGTTTTCCTTTGATTTCTGATTGTTCTGCTTCATCTCTGTTGAAACTGCCTGCAAGCCACCCTCTTAACACGTGCAATGCTCTTGCAGGCCAATCTGCCCCTGCTGCAGCGGGAGCTGCTGCACTGTGCAAGGCTAGCCAAGCAGAACCCAGCCCAGTACCTCGCCCAGCATGAACAGCTGCTTCTGGATGCCAGCACCACCTCACCTGTTGACTCCTCAGAGCTGCTTCTCGACGTGAATGAAAACGGGAAGAGGCGAACTCCAGACAGGTGAGCTCCGCCATTCACACCTTGGTCAGAAATGATACGAATGTGCCGAGCTTCACTAGCAAAGGGTAAGCAGGCGGGGAGGTGTCTGGTGGAAACTGGGATGGTGTTCCTGGGTATGGGTCCTGCCTTCATTACAGTTGTGCAACAGCTGGATTACCTGGCGTTCTGGGAGGGGCTGTAATGAAGGATGTACCTCTGGCCTGGGTGCTCCAAGGTACCAAAGCTACCAACGGGCAGCCTCTGTCAATCACTGCTTGAAATTAGGCAACTTAGTTCTGGGGAAGTGGTGTTTCAGAAAAAACCCCACCCTTTCTTCTTTAACCCTGAGATTCTTTGCAGTCATGAAAGACCTGGAAAGAGACTGCTCAGCTCACCCATTGGAATGGTGCTTTGGGCTTCAAAAATAAGTTGATTTTTTGCACTGTCAAACAAGCCTGTCACTGGTTAGTCACACCTGCTTCTCTGTTGACTGTGATTAAAGCTATATGGAAAAAATAAAACTCATATAGGAGTTTCGGCTGAACCAAGTTCAGTGGAGTTGTCTCATCTACTCAAGAGTTTGTACGACAGATATAGTAAAAAGAACACGGTCCTGCTAGAAAGATTCTTAATTTACTGAATAGGAGATTGCATACCGTTTAATTTGGATAATGTAAGTAAATCAACCACAAAAACTTGTTCTCAGAGTCAGAGCATGCCTAGATGGAGTGAGTGTTGAAACCAGATATTTGTCTGGCTTCATATTCATTACACTATTAATTATTTTAACTGTTTACAGATGAGCAGGAGGAAACACCTGGAAATATATATGCCTTTTGTTTAGATAACCAAGTAGTTGTCAAATACACTAATAAAAATAGAGTGGAAAATATGAGGCATCCTTTATAGGAGGCCTTTCTGTGACTGTTGCAAGAATATGGAAAAAAATCGCTAAAAGACAACATCTTTCCAGGGGAACTAAATGCGGATGGAATAATTTTGTTTGGCGATGTCTCTCACGAAAGTAAATTCTAGTATCTTTTCCACTTCTTAAGGCATGACATTTATATAGACTTTGAATACAATGTGTATGTTTAAAAAAAAAACCTCATATATAATGCATGTGTGTGTTTATGATACATGCATGTATATATATTAGGAATATATGTACACACATCTTCCATATTTACATTTTCCCTCTGGGCATGGGTAACTGCATACCGTTGTTTCCAGTAGAGGTAAAATACAATAAGGGATTTGGCAAAGAAAGTGGAACGTGTGTGTTGCACCACATCCACCTCATGACTTTTTGTTAAAGAAAATCCACAGACAGTAATTTTTTCTGCTTATAATTTCAGAACCTTTTTTCCATATGCATTTTCCAATTCTGGTTATTTATCTGCATATCCAAGTCTACTGTATGTGAGGTTTTATAGAGCAATCTGACAGCAGAGCTTTGTGTTTTACTGAATGTTTTCTTGGTGCATATGGTCTGACACGGATGAGCAGCCACGGTGAGATTTTGGAGTCTATTAAACTAGCTCATTAAAAAGATCAATCTGTTTCTGTAATAACACTGGGAACCATCAGTCACTGCAAGAGAGAAAAACTGACACCTGAGGAGACAACACATTTTGGTAATTTGTACATGACATGTCATGAACAAAGTGTTCACTATAATTCGTTTACAACTTTTGGAGTTTACATTCTACTGTAGTAAAGCAAAAGAACTTGGACCAATGTGAGTTTTTATTTTGGTGAGGGAATGCTTAGTTATAAATAACATGATTTTAAACACATTAACCACAAAAGACTTTTTGCTGTTTGGTCATCGTTTGAGCTTGCTGGGAAGGGCTGTCATACAGTGATGCTACATTTATGACAGCTGCCCTACAAAGTGGACATAAGAGCAAAAAAAATCTGTTAGAATAGCTCTACTTTGGAGTGAGAACAAAAGTGGCCATGATTGTTTTGTGACTTTAGAAAGTGCTGCTGTGCTTGCTGTACTCTTGGCGCCCCTGATGAGGAATTCATATTGAAGGTACCTGAGGACAGAGACAGACTTTGAGAATTCCTTTAGGTAAATCTTCGTACTTGAAGAAGCTCCTCCACATCTCAGTAGGGTGAAGGATGCTCACAGCTCTTACAGCTATGCTCCTTGTAAGCCATGTGTAATTATGAGGAATTTTAAAAGAATTGTCTTAGTATAAACTATTAGCAAGGCGATATTAATCTTTTCTGTAAAATAGTATTATAAACAAAAATAAGTATTTTATTCCAGCAAAGCATTATTACTTGTTTGGTCATCAAGACTTTCAGTGGAAGTCCAGTTTAAATCAAAACATCTTGCACAAAGAGCAGATGAGCAGCTTTGCCACCTCCTTGCAAGCTGACTTGAGTGTTCTCTGAAATGCGTGTAATACGCTTGATCAGGTGAAACTTAATTTTTCAGCCAAGGCAGTTTTGCCTGGTCAGGTTTCCTACTGAGGAAATTATCCATAAATTGCAATAATTTAAAAGTTAAATGATAACTTACAGACAACATAAAATCTGTTATATGGGTACAGACTAATGACTAGTATCTATTCTGCCATCTTTAACCTAAGTCATGGCTCCAAGTAAAATGACCCCTTGCGTGTTTATAGCTGAAGAACCCCAACTTTATCATATTACAAATTTTCCAAACAATAGTGCTGATTTATCTGCACATCAAGAAAAAATGTGACCGACAGGAGCAAGAAAAAGAAAATCAAGAATATGTGTCTGTTACGCTTTCCTACACGCTTAGTGTTATTTCCTCCCTGCAGCTTATTGTCACTTTGCAAAATAATATGGATCAGATAAAGATCAGATGAAATCAGATTAAAGTTGTGGTGGTTTTGGATTCAGAACTGGTACTCACGTGGGTCTGCCAGTTGAGGAGCGCTTCCTCAGGCACCTGGGAAAATGCTGCTGTCCCAAGGCAGTGAGACCTGGAAGAATGAGTAGGACTGAGATCAGAAGCAGAAGAGTAGGTTGAGTTCAGGGCATCTGAATTATGGCACTGTTCAGTGCTTTGTCTTTTATCACTATATTCAGATGTAGTAAATTTTCCAGTGATTTCTGGTCTGTTAAGACTTTGGAAATTATTATATTTTTATATATTTTTATATGGTCAGAAACACAAAATGAGTTTAGGTACGGTCTGATTCTGGTATTCTGCTAAGTTGTTTATTTGGTAAGTGCAGAATATGTAACAACAAATTGTAGAATTTAGGTGCAAAGATGTACATTTGTGTGAAAATATATGATTTTAACATCTAATTACAGCGCAGGAAAGGGAACTTGCCATAGTTTTCTGGTTAGTTTTTCCTACACTGAGTGATCAAAAAAAGTCAATGAAGTTATTTAATTATTTACAGTTTCTGATTTTTTCCTCCATCTTAGTTAGAGATCATTCTAACCATAACACTAAAGAACTTTGACAAATTAATAGCTTGGCTTGTACATACAGAAAGGTCTGTCTTTTGCTTGCATAGTATTTTTTACAACTGAAAGCCCTGGACATTGAGTTTGAGTGGGTATGTGCAAAGAAAACACACACCAGCAGCTAAATACAAAACTTGACTTGGAGAGCTGTCAAAAACATCACTACCCATTGGGAGTTACTGCAAGCAGTTCCATCACACCAAAGGTCATTAAAAATATATTGTGGTCCTCAGGTTTTCCTGATCAGAAGTTTTATTCTGTGTTTGCTTTGGAACAAGGTACGCACTGCACTTTAGCAACCTATGTCTTTGCCTAAAATTAGAACAAATGTCCTGCTCTATTGGTGAATTATCCCCTCTTTGCTACGTTAAGGTATAATAAATATATATATATACACACACCCCTACAGCTTCTCTGTTATTAGTGGTTGTGGTGAGGTCCCTGGAAAATATATTGACTCCTTCTGAAAACAGTGCAATCCATCTTCTAATTTTCTGCTGGTAATTGCAAGATCTTACTTTGATCCTCTCTCCCAGTGTGTAGTGTCATAGATTTGGGTTCATCCTTCCTCTCATTGACATTAAAGGAGACTGTATTGAGGGGCAACAATTAATACATTGAGTGTTTCTCTACAGACAGTCCCTCAAGGTTGGTTGGTTTGTGAGGGAAGGTTTGTTGAAGGGCAGCTGGTTTTAACAGCAGACAAACAAAAAATTAGATCAAATCTACCTTTCTGTCAAAGTGACAAAAGTTGTGTTATTACTGGGAAGGCATATTATGCCACCTGTAAATCACGGAGGAGAAAGTTCTCTTTAATAACTGCTGGAATATGTCAGCTGTTTAATAAAGGTTTTTGGAGGAAAGGATACAATCTCAACAGTTTGCAATATTTATATCTAATAACCTTTATGTCAAAGCTAATGTTTTGTAGGTTTTGTTTATTCCAGTGGTAAAAAAAACATGCTTCAGTGAAATGGATATTCCCTAAAAGGAGTTGTGAATCCATTGAAGTAACTGCCGCCTTTTTTTTTTTATTTTAATGGAAATTGAGTTCAGTGTGAGTTTCAGGTTCTCAGGCAAAGGTGCAAAGTAGAGGCTTCTTTACAAGTAGCTGGTTATGAATTGAGTTAATGAGTATCTATAATGTAAAATACTATCCTTCTCCCTGGTAACTCTTCGAAGTTGCCTGAGCATAAAACCCCTGTGTAAGAGTAATGGAGTGGGAAATCTTGAATGTTATTGAGGACTTGAATCTAACCACATCTTCCTGCAAAATTAATGACAGTCACAGCACCTTTGACTGAAATAGCCCAGATAGTACAAAAATCTACCTTATGACAGCATGCTATTTTCTTGAAGAAACCACATCTCCCCATTCTATTGTGCTATAGCACTACTGAAACTAGGAATTTCTTGGCCTCTAGCTTCGCGTATCAGTGGATTGTTTCAGCTCTGCAATTACACCATTACAGCCATCCCAGCAGCCAGTGATTTCAGCAAAGGCTTCTTGCTCTCCCGCCCAGCTCTTTAAGCTGCTCCCTCAGAAGGCTCACTCTCCTAGTATTTCTGAAGTTACAGGGGGAGTTAAAGACAAGGTGAATGTGTCCTGTGTATATTTTGAATGAGCTGCGTTATGAAATGTTCTGCAACACTACACACCTCGAGCAAAGTGAAAGAACAAGCTTTTGTTCCTGAAACCGCACGTGTAGGTGGGGGTTCCTGTTCCTGAGCAGGTCTGCTCACTAAGTAAATTAAAGTTCCTTTGCTTTGTTTTTCAGAACCAAAGAAAATGGCTTTGACAGAGAGCCTTTGCACTCAGAGCATCCAAGCAAGCGGCCCTGCACTATTAGCCCAGGCCAGCGGTACAGTCCAAATAATGGCTTATCTTATCAGCCCAATGGTCTGCCTCATCCCACCCCACCTCCACCTCAGCATTATCGTTTGGATGATATGGCCATTGCCCACCACTACAGGGACTCATACAGACACCCCAATCACAGGGACCTCAGGGACAGAAACAGACCTATGGGTAAGGCATGTTGATTTTCTGCATCATTTTTTTCAGGTTTCTCTTTTCCTTGTAATTATATTCTGTATTGTGAACAGGGTTTTTTGGGCTGATTAAATACACCTGCCATTCAGATGTAGCCTTTATAGCGCTGCTTCTAATGGCCTTATTTCAGGTTTATATTTTTAGAAGTGGATTGGATTATATCTTTGTACACTCTAAAGCAAGAGAGTCCGAAGGAAGAGGAACCCGTGCTTTCACAGCTGCACAGATGACACGGACACTCAGGTGTCTGGCACTCAAGGATATAAGTAGAGCCTTTTATTTTTCTTCTAATGCCCCATTTGTGACAATAACAATATCGATATAGCTTGATTTCATCTTAGACTAGAGGAAAGTTATTAGCCTATGGAGAAGCATTTTGTGTGTGGCCTCTCGAGTGCGGTGCAGCTTGGGGATGTCAGCAGAGGATGTGAACAGCAGAAGCACCAACCACACCCAACGCACCACGTTTTGGTTTAATGGAATGTCTGATGCTCTTGGATTTGCCTGTCTTGCTTCACATCTGCACTTACTGTTCTTTCTTGTTTTAAACAAATCTTCAGTAAAAGCGGAACTTTTACAAGTATTCAGCAACTGTACAGAGGAGGCTAAACAAAGAGCAACTGTCAGTTCCTCTTGAGTGTTGATAATAAATACCGGCTTGGTTGTATCATGTTATCAGCCGCTCCAATATATGTGCTACATTTTAACCACATGTTGTTTAAATAACTGTGAAGGGATGAACCTTTAATGATGCTCTGTTGACATGGTAGTAATTCATGCATTTCTTGAAATAACATTGAATTTATAGGAATATTTTTTTCAACTGCCTGAGGTACAGCTAGTATTTGATACACTGAATTACCAGATAATTGTCCTGCTGACTTTGTCAAGTACTGCAAATGGAAAATTATGTATTGTATCATAAGTTATATAAATATATATTATAATTGTATGTAGTCAGAAAGGGTTATGTCTGTTTTTGAGAGTTCATTTTGCAACCTACAGAACTTGAAGACTTGACATTATATTGAGTAAACAGTAGCATCTTTTGTGGGGAAAAGTGTTAAAAAGAACTTAGAGCAAAATTTTTAAGCATCCATTTATTTTTGTGCTGGCATTCCTGATACTAAACCAGGTAACGTATGATGTATTTGTCCGATAGGCTCTTTTTTCTTCCCCAACCCCTGCCCAGTGGACTCCCAACATTGTAAATATGATTTGCTCCTTTTTGGCAGGGTTGCATGGCACACGTCAAGAAGAAATGATTGATCACAGACTAACAGACAGAGAATGGGCAGAAGAGTGGAAACACCTTGACCATGTAAGGGCTAAATGTACTCTTATGTGTAATTGTCTGAAGGAGCCCTTCTAAGATACGAATTCAAAATTTGTCCGTTAAAACAGATCTGAGTCCCAGGTCAACCAGGTCAAGTTTTGAAAGTGTTAGTGATTAAATCAGAAGATTTAATGTTCCCCATTAGGTAGCTCATACCAGGCCTTGCTGTTAAATGCATCCTGCAGTATCCTAATTATTATAGGCTGCTGAAAAGGGAGTGGACTCTGCTCTATAAACCCTGGATCTGGGACACACTGGATTTGTTCTTTGAGTTTATTAGCTCTTGCAGCGTTTGTAGGCATCAGTTCTGGAACAGATTTGCTGGCCTCTGTGGTGCCATGTGATACTAGTGGTGGGGCTACAAGTCTGTTCAGTCTTTTCCTTATTGTCTTTGCCCTTTTCCCCAGAAACACATATCTGTACAGTTTAGGATCACCAGTTAAACAGGAAGGGATTGTCATTCTTAAAACAAGACTAGAATTTTTCATCTGTATTTGAGATAACAGGGAGAGACGCCCTCGTTATTAAAACCCAGGCACTCAGCACATTGATGTTTTCTTCCTTTTTCTGTCAGTTTATGAATAAATTTTCTTTTTTGTTTCTCTGCTCCGTCCACTGTTATGAATAGCTTTTAAACTGTATAATGGACATGGTGGAAAAAACTAGGCGATCTCTCACTGTACTACGGCGATGTCAAGAAGCAGACCGTGAGGAGCTTAATTACTGGATACGGCGGTACAGTGATGCAGAAGATTTAAAAAAAGGCGCTAACAGCAGCAGTAGTCATTCCAGACAGCAGAGTCCAGTGAATCCAGATCCAGTTACATTAGGTACAGTATCCTCATTAAAAATTATTTACCAGTCCTCTTTCAGCTCAGCTAAGTGCTAGGTGAAGTTCATACTTGTTCTTATTCCATGATAGTGAAGAAATATTCCTCTCTGTTGACTCCTGAATTAACTATAACTTTTATGCCCTAATAGTCCTGTTTACATGTGGAAGGGCTGGCGTTTTCAGGTGATGCTTGGTAATTTGCTTTCCATTCAGCAATGTCTGACAGTGGTAGGGTGGGGTGGGAAGACAGGCTGTCATGTAGGGATGGCAGAGCAGTGAGATGTGCACTGACTCTCCGTCCCTTCCACCTCCCTCCCTTGCCTACTTGATAAAGGAAAAACTGTAGGTGCCTCTGAATTGTTAGCCCTGTGAAACCATGGGCTTTCACCTTCTCAAATCAAATTACTTAATTTGGATGTTGACTTTCTAAGGAAATTAAGAGAGATATAAAAATATGGGCACTTCTTAGCTATAGTTGGTTTGCATATAAGAAAGAAACAACATCTGGGATTCCCACAGCCATGCACACATGATCCTCCTAGGTCTATGTCCACCACTGCAGCTCACGCAGGTGTGTCTGAGCTAGTTTGGGTACTGCTCACTGTGCAATTACACAGAGCCTCTCAGAGCTCAGCTCAAGCTCCAAAGCCCACTTAAGAGCAGACCAAGCAGTTGGACTTTCACCTCCTGCAGACCTTCAGTCACAAACATGGTACCTCGCACAACTACTCCAAGATGACTCTGCTGTCTAAAAACAGGCTTTTATTTTGTGGGCTTTCTATAATTTATGAATATGTTGGCCTGCCTCTACCCCATCCCTCCACTTTTATGGCAAGTGTGCTAAAGAAACACATCTTGGTGACGCCTTTTTATTTTCTCTGCTCTTTTGAAGAGAACAGCAAACTACGATTGCTTGTCTAATATTTATCTTCTAAAAAACCTGTCCATATCAAATGCTGTCTACTCAAAATCATCGTAAGCTGTGGTCACTAGAGCCTATCGGTCACACTGCATGTGTGTGTTATTTTGCTACTGTATTTTACTTAAAGCTGTGTTTTCCTTTTGCCCTCAAGAATAACTTAGTAATTCTAAAACTTATTTAATTGCAAACAGAAAAACAAATCTCATGCCCTCTCCATCTTCCCTTTGGTAAATCTCTAGAGTTATCACTGCAATATTTAGTGCCTCTTGATAACAAACCTACCTTTTTTGGTGTGTGTCAAATGATCTGAGCTAGTAGCTCTATAAATTAGCTTCAGTCAGTGAAAGGAAGAGTTATGGAAATGCTGTTTCCAAGTTCACTAATAAGTCTAGTCCCTAGAGGAGCCCTTCTCAGAAAGAAGCATTCAGGTAATGGCTTGTACGAATATGGCTTGTTAAGTGTAATGTAAAGAAAGACTCATAAATACGACATCTGAAATGTCGATCACATCTGCAGCTTCGGGAAGCACAGTTGTGAGGAAACCACTAGATCAAAAGCAGCGGCACCTTTCTCCAGCAAAGCTAAGATGCAAAAAGAGCCAGACCATGGTTCTTGTAAGTATAGTTAGGAGGTAAAAAAATGAAAGGAAACTGAGTTTTTATAATTTCCCCAAGGACACTGCAATTCAAGACATTCATCAAAACTTTATAGATAATAGTACAATCAAAGGCAAATAGTCACAACCACAACAACAGCAACAAAAGATAAGATGAAAATCAAGCATAGGATTAGATCCCAGGATTATCATTTTGTTTGAGCATTTGTCAAGATGAATTTGTGGACATAGCAAAATCTGTTTGCTTAAAAAGATGTTATCCAGCACTGCCTTTGGCACTGGACAAATCAGTCACATCTGCAGTACTGTGGACTGGTTGGAGAGAGTCCATTTGAATTTTAACTTGTCTGTTTTGGTTATATGGCTTTACAAACTGCTTCCAAGACTCATGGACATGAAACTTGGATTGCTTCAGTGATGTAGCATCCATGTCAATTGTAAATATTGATAAGAAGTGCTTTTATCCCGGACATGTAGGGCAGAAAATACTTACTTCAGAGTCTATGGAAAGGTAATGCCTTATAGTTTCTCAAATCTGGTAGTTATCTAGTTAACAAAATAAAAACTTCTAACATTCAGAAGCATAATAAAATTGAACCTGTGTCTGTGAGCCTTGAGATGCTTTTCTGTTTAGAGCTTTTTATTTTAGTGAGGAGGAAGGGGTTGAAAAATTCCTCTGATATTTAATTAAAGTGCCACAATATGTAAATATTGGGGTTTTGCTGCAGGGATTCTAAATGTCAGTGATTCCTCTTTGCACTTTTTTTTTTTTTTAAAATGAGGTAATCCACCCTTTAAATCCATCTTGTCATCTCCTACCAGCAAGAGGAAAAAGAAAGGGGGCCATATGGCTACAGCGGCTGTGCCTTTGTTTCCCTTTCTTTACAATTAAAATACCATCACTGAAGTGGTAAGTTCTCAGTATAAACATTATGCCATGGTCTTCATAGATAGCTCTCGCTGAAAAACTCTGAACTGAAATGTAGCATAGTTTGAGTCAAAAAGAAATTGGAAACAATTCTGGTCATAATTTTGAACCAGTAGACCTTTTTTTCTGCCAGAGATTTTTGTGCTCCTTTTAATTTGACATCCCTGTAAATCATGTTGAGCTTGATGGTTCGCAGTGTCTGATCAATATTTTTCTGTTCTTATTTTTAATTAAGAAATCAAATGAAATATTTGATCATTCATTTTAATGCAGTGTAATCCAATACATGCATTAGCCAGCTACAACAAGTTACAAGCTCGTCATTATTCTCTGAGAGTGTGTTGAAGGTGAGATAGGTCCATTCTTTTCAGTCTGAATAATACATGTTTATGAAAGTCTAAAAATGACTCAGACTTTATATATATTCACTTGATGAACTGTGGTGGTCTGTGAAGTGAATAATACATCATCTGACTCCTCCATTTCTGCTGAAGAATTTCAGTACTACATACTGCAGCAGGATTGCAATTTTCATCCTAATAGTGAATAATTACACATATTAGACATTGTATACTGAAATACACACAGTTGGATAAATTAAAGATGAGGGTTCTTCAACATCATGGGTTATAAACAAGATCTATAACCTTATTGAGCGCAGCTGTGGCTTTAGATAAGTGGTGTAGGCACACATCAGAAGGTCTGCAGTGATGTTGATGGTTTTTGTCTGTTGAATTTATCCAAAAGGAAATCTTGTAAAATAGGATTTGAAATCTTCAACTGAAGAGTGCCACTACCTGCAGGATTTACCCCAGGAAGCCCAAGATTCTCAGAGTATATGAATTTGTCAAAAACACATAGGTTAGCCATTTCTTAATGCATTTTTAAATGTTAACCCTTTCAGAGCTAGTTTGTATTATATTACAGGTTGTTCACCCTCATACTTCCAGTGTTAGCCCGGGCATTCCTGCCAATACACGCCTATTCCTGCTGCGGTTGTAGTCTTTCCTTTACCATTTGCAGATAATCAACATTGCTGTGATGTGCATGATAGACTCGTGCAACATGAACGAATGCGAATGCTGGAAATACCACAGTAACATAACTTGTAATTCTAGAACGTAAAGCCTCTGTAATGCTGGTCACTGATGATACTAAGTATTGCTCTTAACCCACTCTCTGCACGGGGAGTTTGGGCTGGATTGTGGCGTACGGTGCTGTGTGCTGTTAGATAGAGCTACCGCTGCAGAAACATTGCACGTTCGTGTTCTCAGTGTTCGGTTCTGACTTGATCTTGGCTGAGGATGATTCAGTAATACAGTACCTGTGTGGTTTTCCTTTTCTTATTCTTCTTAAATTAGAACACAGCTTTATTTTTAACACAATTTCACACATGTTCAAGGACTGTTGTAATAGCCACAAAAATGTATTAGAAGGCAAAGAAGGTCAAAGATGTACATAAAAATACTTGGAATTCATGCTCCCCATCAAAGTTAGCAAGGTAGTCTCATTCAATATTACACTTCTTCAGATTTAGAATCATAGAATTACAGAACCGTTTGGGTTGGAAAAGACCTTTAAGGTCGTCAAGTCCAGCCATTAACCTAGCACTGCCAAGTCCGCATGTTACTATGCACCACATCTACAGGTCTTTTAAATACCCCTAGGGATGGTGACTCAACCACGTCCCTGGGCCACCTGTTCCAATGCTTGACAACCCTTTCAGTGAAGAAATTTTTCCTAATACCCAGCCTAAACCTCCCCTGGCGCAACTTAAGACTGTTTCCTCTTGTCCTATCGCTTGTTAGTTGGAAGAACAGACTGATAGACACCTCGCTACACATCCTCCTTTCAGGTAGTTGTAGAGAGTGATAAGATCTCCCCTCAGTCTCCTTTTCCCCAGACTGAACAACCCCAGTTCCCTCAGCCACTGCTCCTAAGTCTCGTGCTCTAGACCCTTCACCAGCTTCGTTGACCTTCTCTGGACACACTCGAGCACCTTGATGTCCTTCTTGTAGTGAGAGGCCCGAAACTAAACACAGAATTTGAGATGCTGCTTCACCAGCACCGAGTGCCGGGAGACAATCATTTCCCTGCTCCTGCTGGCCACACTATTTCTATATATTTCATGAATTGGAGTGGCATGCTCTTTATCTTCACTCTTACAAACAAGTCAGGGAGTATTTGAGACTTGTTGCTCTGAGAAGTTTTTTGGTTTTTGTCTGTCCCACCAATGGTGTTACATTTATTATAGGGTAGAATGTAGCAAATCTTGCAAACGAAATACAAAAAGCATATAAATACATACAAAAGTATATATTGCATATACGAAATACTCTGTAGTTCAGGACTGGTTATAGGTAGCTTTTATTATTTTTGAGTCCTAATGTTTGCTGTGGCATATCGGGTATTCTTATCGCTGCCAGTATTTTCATAAATACAATAAATTCTAGAAGATCCCCAAAAGATCAGCTGTTCTTCTCTGTTTCTTAATATTTTGTTATTGTAGGCTTGGATGTCATTGTCCAGTGATAAAACCTCCATTCTTTCGTATCGTCAACCCATTTTCTGTTCCTTCTTTCCAAATAAGGATTAAACTGTTAGACAGTTCTGAACACATCTTTTAAGTCTTTCTATTCTATTTTCTTGTGTTTGGTCCTTATTATCATGTGAGCATTCATGTCTTTTGTTTTGTCATAGCTTTTTGCCTCAGTTTCACTTCCCAGACTCATATTTATTTCTGCTCTTACAGCTCTCCACGTCTCTCTCTTTCAGCACTTGCAGCACCTATTCTCTTTATCTTAAATCCACCAAAAATAAGCAGTCTACAAGATATTTCTACTTATTAAACTGGTTGATGAATTAACTGTCAATGGTTCTTATGGTTGAATGCGTTCTTAAAATAAATACACCAGGGTCCATATGGATCCCAGCACCATATTGTGACAATAAGATTTTTTTTTTTGGTGAATGTTTTCTTTCTTATTAAAAAAAAAAAAAAGAGAGACTAACAGTAGTACTTTTTCTATATATTTTACAAAATATTATTATGTTGTTCATTGCTGTTCAGTAGAATGTGAGGGCTGAAATGGAGACAATTTTTGTGTCTTTTCCTCATGCGTATTGCTATATCCCAGTCCAACAACTTCCTTGCTGAAAAGCTTATTTAACATTAAAGTAGAAAATTCTGAAAATATTTTTATTTCAAAAACTACTTTATTTTTACTTTATTTAAGCTCTTAACGGACAAGTACTGATTACTCCCGTATATATTTGGTTTTTATTTTCCTTGTAGGGCTTTTTCATCTGGTTCAGTGGGAACCAGGAAGTGCTTTCAAACCACACCTTGCCATGAATTTCAAGTAAATTCAGTAGCATACGCCCTATTGTTCTGCATAACAGCACTGTTGCATTTTCACCACTAACAAAGTTTGTGTTGTCTGACATGTAAAGCCTTTTCCATTATACTTTTCTATATGAGCTGCCTTGTCACTTCAGGTTATTCCTAATTTTGTCTGTTTTCATTTGGTTTCCTACCAGACAGAATTTACGTGGATTCGTAGTTGCTCCAGTCAGTTGCTCAGTTACTATAATGAGTGTTTTCCTTGTTATGGCTTTTTGCAGTTTGTTCTAACATATATTTTAAGGATCTCATGCAGTTGTGTTACTTTTGAGTAACACAACTTTCGTGTTTTCTGGATGTTCAAGTTAAGATCTTTTGGTGTTTAGTTTTAGTGAGCAAGTTCTGTGATTCTTAATTCTTCTGGTCATGTCCAGCAGTATAGCCCCGAAAAGAAGGTTGTTTTCATGGACTCATTACCACTGACAAACAATAATCGCATTAACAATATTTTTCTTGCTTGTAAAATACGTTTTTTATTATCTTCGTAAGTGCTTCTTGTGGTTTTTTTTGTGTGCCATTCCAAGCTATGGGAAAGTCTCTCACAGGATCCTGATTTAATTCTTCTTGCAGAGGATTTCATTCCTCATGTAAATGGTTTGTGGTTGGAATAAGAGCTTGACTGATGTTTATGTTTTGGAAATTTTAACAATTAGCTGGCAATCTGGTCATTTATGTCATTGAATCCCATTTTTGGAAAGTCATGTGTACCAAAAATTAGCTCCACATCTCTTTATTTTGAATACTTAGTATCATAGTAAGGGGCTTAAATCAAGGTTATGATCCCCTCGCAGTGGACGGTGCCTTAAATAGCAGACAGGAAAACTCAACACAAAGTACAAGACATGAATGCAACAAACCCTTTGTTTTGCCACATTTCGAGTCAGGTTTGATCTTTTCCTGCAGGAATTGCAGGAAGAGCAAATAAGAGTGGTTTAATTTTTAACCTTGAGTTTTCCTGAGCTTTCAAGCAACGTTTTCTGCTGCTGTCTCTATCCCTGTCTGAACTGGCACTGTGCCTCTAAGTCTAAAAGCCTCCAAGGGGGGAGAGAAGTGTACACAATGGGATTTCTTGCCTCCAGAATCCTATGAGCCAGGTGAGACTGAGAATTTTCCCATTTTCTGCATCAGGTTGAAGTCCCCTATCAAGTCGATTAACCCAGTATAAATAGTTAGATGTTTTGCAGAATCTTGCAAAACACTGCCCCCACCCTGCCCTCCTCCCCCCTGTCATTTTATTCTTCAGAGGTGTGAAATTCTGCCTACAAAAATCCATTTGATTTTCATCTCATACTTCAGTGACAAACAGGAGAGCTGGGGAAGTCCACTCAGCTGCCTGTCAGATGGGAGGATTCAGTCTGCCCCATCGGTGTCTGCCAGTTCACGTACTAGATACAGCATCTGTGGAGCAGTGCGCAGGGATCTGGATTCTCTACTCTCCGCATAGCTGAAACGGTCCCTGACATTTCCACCTTTGTTAGCTGTCTGCAATGTGAAATGTCATCTTTTCAATGTACTTGTTTCTTTACCCCACTGTATATAAAAAGTACTGCACGCATATGTATGGTGGTGTAAACGACGAGTCACAAAACACAAGGATTCGACCTTTTTCTTAAAAATACTACTTTTTGACCAAGTTAGCAGATAATAACTAAGAGACAAAGATGAATATTTTGAAAAAATAAACATTCAAAGAATGGCATGTGAACTTTTGTTGTGTTTCAAACTCAGACACCAAACAGAATGTTTAATTTCTAGCAACATCTCTAAAAAGGTTGAAACCTTATCTCTAATAACTCAAGTTATTTTGTTTTGATGATTGAATTCTGTCACACAGGTAATGGTAATCCTGGCAGTGAACTTACCTTTACATGTGGTGGTCGTTTATTTATTTATTTGTTTGTATTTCTCCTCTATTTCTGTGAAAAATAGTTAATCGGTTTTTAAATTGTATTGGAAAAGAGCATCTTTTCATCTATTGAGAATCTGTATGCTAAATTTCAGGCCAAAGAGAATTTTATTTCTCCCTTGTCTGATCTTGCATCTTTGAAGTCTGCTGATTTCAGAGCTCTTAGGCTTAGGCCCAGAGGTTAAAGCCTTTAAAAAAAGAAGAGGGGAGGAAAGAGCTGTCAAAATGCGATTGAAATACGTAGGTGAATTATGAGCTTCAGCTCCAGCGCGTTTGTTCGGCAGCACCTGTATTTAGAGGCTTAACCTAAAGTTAGAGGTTCTGTTTTTCAAACTGTTGCAGCCACAGTTGCCACCGCAGGCTCAGTTATACCGGAAAGCGTAGCTCTGCACGTAGAGGAACACCCCTTTCTTTTCCTGCGGACAACGTATGGGATGACTGGAGTGACATCTTGGCTTTTATCTCTGCTCCTCGGTAGCCGTTCTGTTTTCACAGAGGAGAAGTGCCAAACTGGACTGTTGCCTTCTTGCTTTGCATGAACATGATGACAAAGGGTGAAGCGTGTCACTCCCTCACTTGGTCTCGGAAAGCCATCCTTAAAAGTGTGGAAACTGCATACAGGGTTGACTTGAAATGCTGTAAAATAAAAATAAAGCGAACTAGTCAGCTTAGCTTAAGATGAGACATTCGAGTCCTAAATATTGATCTGGTCTGTGTGACATTCGTGAGCTACAGCCACAGCTTCCGTTTTATTTTGAGTAAAGCCAAAACTTCACGTGTTTTGTGGTTTTTTTTGTCTGAGTGCTAAGTAAAAGGAAAAGTTATTTCTCTAAGCATTGCTTATGATGCTTTTTTCTTTTCCCCTGCACAACCCCTCCTCCTGCAGAATCGCATCGGGAATTCCTTCACAGGCCTGCGTCTGGATATGTGCCAGAGGAGATCTGGAAGAAAGCTGGTAAGAACTGTTTGAAAACACCAGCTCAGTCTTCTGGCAGCTGTGTGCAGTTGTTAATGCACTGATGTGCGGAATGAGAAAAAAAAAAAGAAAAAAAAAGGTTTACTAGTAACAAGAAGAAATTGTATTTAATAATCTTAAACTGGAACTGATTGGAACATGAAATAATCTTTATAATAGAAGCATCTGCTGTTGTAGTTGGGGCATACCAGTACTTCCATTAAGGACCCCTATTTTCAGGGTTTATAATGGTTTCAGGCTGAAACTTTATAAACTAAAGTTTCAGTCTGTTAGCAATTTTACAAAAACAGTTTGTGTGGAATTTTTGTTTTAAGCTTCAAGGTTCTTACCTAGTTAAGCTAAGAATTCCCAAAGGAGCGGGAAAAAAAAATAAGTATCCTTGTAACAGAAAAGGCTTAGCTATGCGTTATAACCATTCTTAATTTTAAAAATATTTTGTGCCTGTCAGCCCCCAGTGTTGACTGTGCTCATAAACCTGCAAAGTTTTCAACGAAGTACGCAACATCTCTGCAGCTGCTGTGGGTGGTGGCACGGGCAGCGATAGTGTCTTCCCAGAGCTTGGAAAGCACCGTGGGCAGATGCTGTGGTTGTGAGGGGTTTTCTTCAATACTTTGAAACTTTGCCTGAGCACAGGAGTTTACTGGCGAGGATCCCAATGCGGTGCTGGAGCTAAACCTTTGCTCTTTGGATATTGATACTAGAGCGTCCTTGTTTTCAGAGGGGCCAGGAGGTAGCTCTTGAACTGCAGTGAGGTGGTTGAGCTTTTAAATGTACACTCGTACCACCACCCACACCACACCCCCCACCTCTGAGCACGTGTAACACCATCAAGTCTACAGCAGCTGTCTGAGCAAGAGTTAATGATTAAATGGCAAATATACAGCAGTGTTCATGCTTTCTGATCAACTCTCCTGTAACTGCTTGCTGCTTTTTGCTCTATTCTAAACTAGATACAGAACACACGTGTTAAAATGTCATGCTGGCATATTGTTGCGTCTGGCAAGTAGCTGTGTTTTTTGTTTGATGTGCGTTTATGATGTAAAGTCTCCTTTTGTCAACATGTTTATTGTTTTCGGAACTATTACATTTTCTGTGAAAAATAACAAAGCAGTCTACATACTTTCCATATTTCATACATAGTTTTTTATATTGTCCAAGGAAAGTGTTGCTCAATGCCCCAAAGTATTTTTATAGTTTGTTTTGCCATATTTATGTTAACATCTTAAATGAAAAATAAGAAAAAAATAGGCAGTTCCAGGAATTTTCCGTAAGAGGAGCATTATTCAGTTGAACTTCAGGAACTTTATTCCTCTTGCAAAGTCTAGGTTCTGATGTTGTTTGGCTTATCAGGTCATTTATGACTCCTAGATGCAGTACACTAAAGGAAAAAAAGTTTCTTCAAGAGCTAGCAACACAAGTTAATCGAAGCTTTTGACTTTTGCTATACAATTGGATGTGCATTCACATTGTGTATTCCCACCAATGGTAGTGGAACAGGAGCTGTGACATGTCGTCCTGTGAACACATATTTCACCAGTTCCTTTGAAACAAAGTTTTTCCTTTGGTCCCATTTTCAGTCTCAATTTTCATGCTGATGTGTGTTTAAATCAGATTCCTTGTGTTAACTGAGCATGCCTGTGAATTGGTGAGTAAGAGAAGTGTAACTCTCTACAGGATGCATACCTGTGGCTGTTATTAAGAGTAGTAAAACCTCAGAAAGCATCCTGCTTTTCGTAAATCATGGACCTTCTTTTTCAGGAGGGTGCACTGAAGTTGGAGGTCTCCACAATTTCGTAATTGGTTCGAAGCAGTAGAAGTGCAATTCATCTCTGTAAGAATAGGTCTCCAGTGCCATTCGTGATGCTCTGTAGTTTCCTGGCTGGGCTACAACTGCCAGTCAAGAAGGCTACAGATCTCTTCCAAGTCGTTTCTGCTGGCTCAGTGTGGATATCTTGGTATCTCAAATGTCCGTAAAGACCAATGCGCAGACAGCTGCATCAAGTATAAACGTCTGATTGGGATGCTGAATCCACTGATCTGAAAAAATTTGGCATAAAAACGGTTCATAAACAACCTCAGAAGCATGCGAAAAAGGGATTCATTTTAAACTTGTGGAGATTTATAGATTCCAGCTCAATTCTTGACATATACAACATAAAGTACGTGCTTTTGTGATTGTTGGAGGAAGCACCTTGTGAATTAAAGTATGTCAGCCCAATTCAGTTTCATACATCAGTAGAAAGGAGTCATCAGTGCCCTGACACACCCCATTGAGTTACAGATACGTAGATGAAGGGTCCAAGCCAAGTTCTTGGTGTCCCTCAGTAGTCAAGACAGAGACAAGCACGGAAAGAGTATCAGCCAGGTCACAGGTTGGGCGACTCTCTCTGGGAATACCTGTTTGTCGTTTTGAAATACTGAGGAGATTCCAAGCCCCCTGAGGGCTGCTGACTTAGCTTCTTTCTGTGTCAGGAGGAAGCTGTCTTCCAGGCACCCCCTGTCACTTAGCAAGGCCTGCTGTTCATGGCAGTCCAGATGGAAACTCTGGAGTTTCCAAACAGGTGTGGAGTGACCATGCTTTGTCACACAAAGACAAAAAGGCCCTGCACATTCTCCAGGGTAGTCCTGAGAAAGAGATGGTGCATTTTGGGGTGTGAAGCTGAGATAACTCATGTCACCAACTGCCAACGGCCGCCTTTGCCAGCTTCAGGATGATACAAAACGTCATGGTGGCACAGAACTGCGCCCCTGCCCACCACACCTTCCTTTTCTCATCATGTGGACGGAGTGTGCCCATGATGTGAGGGGGATGACCAGCAGCTGGCTGGTGAATCATCGTGTTGGGTTATTTACAGCACTGAGTGATGAAGTACCGCTCCTGGGTCAGCTCCAAGGACCTCTGATCATGCTGAGTAACGCCTATTCCACACAGGCTGTTTGCTCCCTGGAGCTTCTCGCATGAGTTAGTGCTACCCAAAGGGAAGGAAGATTTCAATTGCATTGAATGACAGAGTGAATTTGTGCCAAGAAGGCTTAGCATTAGTGGGAAAATGGGAGGTGCAGTTAGATACTTGGTTTACAAACCTCCAGGTTTATGTTTTCTGGTATTTCCTGATACTGGAGTCTAATCACTCTTCCTTTCTCTGGAAAAGGAGGGAAAGGAAGAGTGCTGGTATCATTCTCGGTCTTCATAGCTCAGCATTGTCAAAGCAAATAAAATCTTCTTCACTGCTACCCGTAACTTTTCCTGCACAGACATTACAGTTTTTATTGTTATATGAAACTATGAAACCTGCATGCTATGTCTATAAAATAGCAGTAGATAGTTGGAAAGCTTTATTTTGAGAAGAAGTGCAGAAAATCAGTGATAGGAAACTTTGTCTGCTTTCTTTGGGTGTTCATGAGTTCATAATATACTGAAATAACGCTGGTGCTTTGTGACCAAACCCCCCAACATATTTCAACTATTTGTTTTCACACTTAGTATAGGACGGCACAAATTCTGTTATCGTAGTTAATGGAAATATTAAAGTCCAAACCATAGTTTATGCCAGTTAAAAAATACGAGTCAGACATCTGGCCTCGTAAGCACTTTTAGCATCTTCACACTCGCAGAAGCTTTGTAAAAAACGTGCAATATAGGAGTTAGAATATAAGGTTCAGTTTCTGTATTGGGACTGAAAAGAAGTAGATTATAGAGGATGAAAAAGTGTAAAATTGGAAGTCTCTGTAAAATGTTGGAGTATTCTGCTTCTGTTTAATATAGTAGTTTAAATTGGCATTTCTAATCACCTCAAACACAATGTAAAACTAAATTTATATGATGTAATGAAAGTGCATCATGCCATGGAAAGATAATTTCTATTCATAGCAAATATCAGCAGAATACAGATTTTCTCAAAGAAATCCGCTTTGTTAGTGACTGCAGTTCATAGACACAAAACGACTGTATTTAAGTTGCCTCATTTTTATGAAAATGATAATAAAATTGCATCTGTATGTTTGCCTGTGTATATTTCTTTTCTCAGGATCACTGAATGTTTGCAGTTGGTAATAAATATTCAAGCACCTTGCAAATGTCCTACCAATTCCCTTTGCTGATCTGTGTGTGCCTGTGGGACTAGAATAGGAATGCATAATTTAAATATAAATTGCCTGATTTGCATATACAATTAGTCTAGCTGTAGCTTTGATCGTAAGCAAAAATTATTGTCCTGTATTGCCACTTAGATAGAATTTTAATTCACCTTGAATATTCAAAGTAAATTAAGCCTTGGCTGTATGGATGAAGGGTATGATTTTTTTTTGTCTCCTGAGGCTTTCCCCTAAACAACATTTATGATAGGGTAATATAAGGGCATATTGTCAGCTTCATAAAAATGAAGGCATTAAGTTTTATCTCTAAATCCCGCCCCCCCCCCCCCAACTTCAGTTGAAACATCTCTCACACATCACACACACACACATAGATTAATAGAACCCTTTGTTCATTTTAATTAATTCAATTTTAGTCAGTGCGTGGCTTAAAGTTAAGTCTTATTGTAATTTGTTTAATAACTGAAAATGAAGACTTCAGGTAGTCCTTACTTTTTAAAAATAACAAACGCAGAGCTACGAGACATAACTCAAGAGAGTTAGTGTCTGTACATAAGAGTTAGGTCTGTGTGTGTGTGCATCACAAAAAATACATGGGCCAAATATATGGACTAAAACTCAAACCTGTAACACGGTTGTAATACTTAGATTTTAATCTACAGTAAAACATTTTTATTAGCGATCTATGTTTTTAATTAAACAGAACATTTAATTAAGGTGGTTTTTAAGTGGATGAAACAATTAAGTGCAAACACTTGAATGAAACATGTCATAATTAGTTTTAATAGACTGTTAATTGGTACTAGGTTTGCCAAGTTAATAATTACTGCTTATTACATTTTCAATTAATCATTGTCATTTTGCTTTGAATAAAGATGAAAATTAGATAAACTAATTCAGGGGGAGGATGGTTTCCTTGTTAATTAGAGCAGTTAATTAAAAAAAAATTAGTTGTTTTAGTTGTCAATTAAAAGACTGTTCATTAGTAAAGTCTTTGCACTCTTCCTGCATCAAAACCCAAATAACTAATTTGTGACGATTCATGTTCTCCGGAATGAAAGATATGACACTAGTATATACAGAAGAAATGGCTCACACTGACTTAGCTGTTTCGCAAGAGGCGTGAAGGTTTAGATTTAATGAAGCGCTGTGCCTCTGCTCAGTGATAAGCGTGCACTGAAGCATTGCTGGCTGTGGTGTGCTCAAGAGCTCGGCAGAGCCAGGAGGTCAGGTCTTCGCAGTGTAAACATGGGTTTGTAGGAGAGATCAAGAGGTCAAGTGAATGTTCATAAACAAATTTTAATTTTGGCTTGTAAAATTATATGTCCAGGAAAAGATATGAGACCACTGATTTAATATTTTTAAATAAACTCCTGGGCTTTTTTAAACTTATTTATTTGTTAGCATATGGGGAAAAAATTCTTAAAGACTATAAATCCTGTCTTAATTTCCGGTGCTTAAAGATAAATTTTTGAAAAAGTCTTAATAATTTTGCCAAACATATTCATAGATCTGGTGAGCTACAAAACCAATTTTCCAAGTAAAATGTTCAAAAAGATTACAAAAGTAACACGTAAGAGATCTGAAATGTCTGTACTTAAAGAAGTTCTGACTGTGAATCAAAATAGCAAGAGACATCAGAAATGTTAGAGACTTTGGTGATGGGGAAGTAGAAGCACCTGGGTGGTCTTGAAGAGCCTTGAGGAACCAGGTTCCTCTGTGTCCTTGTCCTTAAAATGAAGACTCTCAATGCAATAGAGTATCTGCTGCATTTCACACACCAGTCCTGCATAGCCCTGTGCCAAAAGTCCTGTGCTGATGAGGATTTCTTTCCTCCTTTGCAGAAGAAGCTGTCAATGAAGTAAAGCGTCAGGCGATGGCCGAGTTGCAGAAGGCAGTGTCAGAGGCAGAGCGGAAAGCTCATGACATGATCACTTCAGAGAGAGCCAAGATGGAGCGTACTGTTGCCGAAGCCAAGCGCCAGGCTGCAGAGGACGCACTAGCTGTTATCAATCAGCAGGAGGATTCGAGCGAGGTAAGGTCTTTGCTGGGCAGGCATCACCTATGGTGGCAAACCATAGGTGTATCTGAGCGGGCTTTAATCTGGAGCAGGCTGTTGGCGTGACATGGGAGGTCAATGCCTGCTATTAACTGTTTGCACAGTTCCTTTGGATGCGTATTTCAGGGGCACGCTGAAGCTCCAAATTTTCTTGGCTGTGTTATAATCTGAGCCCAAAATAACTAGTGAACTTGAGTTGTGTTCTCATCTTCTAACCGTTGTCCAGAGTTCCATATAATGCACACTTTTCTGTTGCCAATTTAGCTTTTCAGTAGCTTTATTCTAAAGTTCTTCAAACTACCCTATATTGAATAGATAGCAAGATTGCTTGGTGGAAGTATTTCACACTGAAATCTAATTTAAACAGAGACATGATTCATGTAAGAGTTGTAGAGCAAGGTGGCTAAAAGCTTGTCTCGGGCAAGCGTTGGATGTAGAGGCGATGAGCAAAAGATGATTGTTGCTATATTGTTGCTATAGGACAGAATGTGAGTGTAGATTTGCAAGTGTTTTCTTATTTTGAAGATCTTGCTTTGGCTGCAGGGAATATTTGAGAGTTGGGGAGTGGGCAGACAGCATTTAGAAGGAGGAAAAACAGACTGAAAGAGCAACAAAGAGTAAAACAAGAATGTTAAGCCTTGATTTACTTTCAGACCTGAGAGTGGAAGCCTTGAATCGCCACGGTGTGGGACATCCAGCAGCACAACTAGCTGAAAGCTGGGAGTGAAAGAGCAGCGTGTGTTTGTCCAGAGCTGCAGCAGTCTAGATAGCAATTTTATGTCTGTTCCAGAAAAACAACATCCTAAATTAAAACTGCCCTTAAAAACAGACATGACAAAGAAATGACGTCAGTTAAAAGTTATTTGTATATAATCGTCATCTCTCGAGGTCTCTCAAATGAAAGAACATTACTTCCATAAAGTATTTCTTGTACTAAGATCTTGACTAGTAAAACCTCTTTTTAATCTAAAGTCTATATGGCAGGGAGTTGGAAAAAAGAGTAGATAGGGGTACCTGTTGTGTGGGGACGTGTATGCGCGTATGCCAGTGTCAAAGCACTTTTCATGGCCTGGATGGGTGGTGTGGTAGAAGAGTTACTTAGGCTGAAAAATGCAGATGAGCTAGCTGCAGCATGCTGAGATAACTGGCAAAAATCATGAGCAGATAAGTCAGTGGCATGCTGCAGTACGCATCCATAATTTGAGGTATCGTAAGATTTTAATTCGTACCAGGCTCCTCTGGAGATGAAAGACCATTGTGGGATCACTGAATGCCCAGAGTCTGTCCTTAATGTGTAGCAGATGAATTACAAGGAGACCAAAGGAATTGATTTTCAGCATCAGAAAGTTTCTCAGGAAGAACGGGACTAGGGGAAGCGTATGTACCCTTTAAGTACTAACTGTTCCATCGTAGATGAAATGAGACATAAATTCAATTTATTGGCATTTTGTATCTGAGGTAGTCAAGGACGTTTTTCCTGTACTGTGTTCATAGAAGGGGAGTTTGTCTGACTTAGCATCACTAAAGAGCTGTTATTTTGTGTGTGTGTGTATATACAAGAGACTTCTATTGTTATAACCAACATTCCAAAGGTAAATAAATGCCTGTGGAGGAAACAACGAATTAAATCTACTTAGTGAACTGATACAGTGTAGGCAGGACAGAGGACATACATACAGCCCATTCTTCCACAAGCAAACGTGCATCCACAGAGATATGTGAAGAGTTTGCGTTCTGCTGTAATTAAGTCCTGCTCAGTCATAGCTTTGGAAAAAGCTGTGTAATAACAGACATCTGTACTTCTTCTCCAGAAGAATTGCTTATGAGGTTGTTCACTGCGTGGAAACAGGACTTTAAAAAAAGGCAAATAATTCTTCCAGTTTGTGTTTACAGATGCTTAATTAATTGTGAAGGGAGATGACAGTGATACTTATTTGAGAGTTAGATGTGTCTATTAAGTTTTTATAATTAGTTCCTCTTTGGCTTCTAATTATGCCAAACTCCAAACACTGAAGGCAGTGCTTTGCGTGATTACCTGTTAACTCAGGCTGATGCATTTTGGATAACTCCTGTAATACTGGGCCAGACTTTTCCTTCATCTCTGAGGACAGGACATCAGTTTGCCAGTGTCTGCAAAGTGACATCTCTTTGGAGATGAGACCTTGTGTTTGTTGGGGTTGAGAAATAAAACTTCACATTTGCTTTGGTGTTCATCTCTCCGTGAACATCCCTCCTCATTTGTCTATGTTTTAAGTTTCCATAAGCTTCTCCCTGTTTACAGCTTTCAGCAGAACACTTCCAGCAACATAGACTCCTGTGTCCTAAAGGCACTGGAGTAATATTTCCAGGGCTAGAATATTTCCAGTTCCAAATATAAGAATGCTGAAGAGCAGCTTCTACAGTCCTGGAGGTCTAGAGGGAGGCTCAGCATCACTCCTCATTTCTTACCCTTGGCAGGACATTACGCCAAGGCCTGCAAGAGAGCTCAGTATAGGCTGTTAAATAATCTCCATGCAGTTCCTGACAGAGGATATTTTTCCCACGGGTGTCATTTACTCCTTTGGCTGTTGAAACTATGAATGGAGATGGGAATTTGGCACCAGTTTTCTAATGTATCAGATACAATTTTCATCTGATGTGGTCACTTCCTGTGTATTGGCAAGGTTTCTTCCTTACAGCTTTTCATTTGTAATTCAGTAAAATGCAACCTGGACCTGGCTGAGGCTTCTTGAAGCTGCTCTGCTGTGAGATCTTTGTGGCATGATTTTTATTGCAGTCTTCTCCAGAGCTCAAAGTCATGAGTATTACTAAGACTCAAGATTTTAAAAATTATCATAATTTAAAGATTATGTGTAATCATCTCATCCAAGACCTTTCAGAGGTCTCACAAAGAGAAGTAGAATGGTATCTTGGGGTTTTTATTGGTTTTGGGTTTTTTTGTGGTGTTGTGGTTTTTTTCTGGTTTCTTTTGGAGTATTTTCTGGTTTGTTTTGCTTTATTTTTAACCCAGAAAAAGTAGCATCCCTGGATGCAAGATTGTCTGCAAGAGAAGAGTGAAGTTGGGCATGTTGAGCTAACTAGAGCAAAGTAAAGGGAGCCAAGGACAGTGAGAGGACTGATAGGGGAGGTGTGGTATTTGGAAACATATTGACTTTTAAGAAGTGGTCTGCAATATTTGCAGAATTACCATATTACATAATATAATTTCTGACCCTGACCTGATCCCTTGTCAAACTATTGTTCTTCGCTTATGTTTGAATTGTTCAATTAGATTTAACTTGCGGTGCCACTGCTTCATTTATATTGTCTGGACATTTACTATCTAAAGGTTTCCGTCGTTTCTCAGCATAAGCCCTTGCAACTGACCAGGACATGTTAATTATTTTCTGTTATTCTAATGAGAGATTGGTTGAAGACCAGCTAACAGAGCGCACTGCTGTTGGGAAGTAAAAGGACAAAAGAAGGCCCACCTGTCAGCATGGCTATTCCTGAACCACAGAGTATTTCTTTACCATTTCCTTGCAGTTGCTTGACAAAAGATGACCCATTCATCAGTAGCTGACGTGTACTACAGAAACATGTGTGAGCAGCCTACTCTGTACTGACTGCCGTGCTTGCTTTGGCTGCAATGTACTGTTCTGCAAATCAATTTTAATAGTAAGGGTGAACAGCTTAACAAAGAGACTGGCTGCCCAGATTGTAGGGGGGGAAAAAAATCATCAAAACATCTGTCTTTCTGTTCTGGTATAAAGTGCCACTGAAAAATCTGACACTTGGTGTTGTTCCTCACTTTTGAGTAGGGTGAGGGCTGGGGACTGGGAAGGAACACAAATGTTTCGGTTCTCTCTACTTAAAGCAGATGTTGACATCTGCTTAGATAAAACAAGTGTATAACTGGTCCAATGCTGCCTTTAAGAGATGTGTAATGTTAGGGCTTCTTTATATTGCAGCAGTTTATGTGGTACGTGAATATCACACTTACCTGACATTTTGAAGACAGCTGGGTTCAATCTCTGCTGACCAATCAATTGAGACCAGGACTGTGCCAGCAAACCTGACTCTGAGCATCAGATGCTGTGATTCAGGCTGGCCTAGTTTTTAGGCTGGTATTAAATTTAATACCTGCGTCAGCTAATGTTTAAGTTTTTTGGCTGGCCAACTCGTAGAAAGTAGCACATCATCCCCTGCAGTGATGGGTGCTACAGAGGCGCCAGAGCCATGTGTTCTGCACAGGATCAGTCCAGATGTGAAGTGAGCATTGGCACTGCCTCAGACTGCTAAGCTCAGCCTGGCTAGCTGGCTTGCAATGTCTCTTCTGTATGCTTCTCCACACATCTGTTTTCAGGATTTAGCTTCTCTCATGCTGACTTATGTGAACATAGATATATTTCAGACAATAAGCAGTGGCATGAGCAAGCCTGGAGTGTTCAGTTATAGGTGTCACTTCACTGAAAGCATCTAAAGGCTTGAGTATCTTTGTACGGAGTTCTGCATTTTGACGCAGCGTGGGAATTTCCAGAGTACCAGTGTGTTTCCCTTTCTAATGGAACTTGGATAGAATTTTCTTTAAAAACTGCTGGGTTTTTGCGCTGGTGTTTAGTGGCTCATAAAGTCCTCGTTTAAGCCACTGTGGTTTCAGTGATTTCTAGATGTTCTCTTTCTTGTGATTAACAGTGATAGTTTTGAATGCCGTGAGCATTGCAGGATCGGGAAAAACCTGGGTTCTTCATACCCAGCCATGCTTCCTTTCCTGGTAAACTGGGGAAATTCAGGCTTTGTCAAAGGCGACAGAGCAGTGTTTGTGATACTGTATTGCAGCATTTCAGAGTTCATCGTCTCTTTGACATGTCACAGTCTATTGGGGTTTTTTTTCTGTCTTTAAGCAAGCTCTACACTGAGTCTCAGTTGGAGGTGTTAGAGGAAATCAAATACTCAATTGTGGTTGAATATTTCAAAGATGAAAATGATGGGATGGGCAAATTTATTGACAAGTATGTGTCCTGGTACTGGAGACCACAGAAATGGAGACCATTTGTTTTTAAGAATTTTCATGATGGCAAACAAGTTTCTGAGCTCTGTTGTTTGAAGATGGAAGCTTAAGTGCATGAGGATTAAAAGTCTGACCTAAGATAAGGCTCTGACCTAACACTGATGTTCCTTGTCAGTTTAAAGAGGAGGATGAAATATGATCGGTGGCATAAATTCGGAGTGAGATTCCCATCTGGTGTAATTTAGCCCAATTTCATTGAATTAATCCATTTTTAAGGTAGTGAAGTTAAATTGAATTATGTGTCTGAGAATCTGGCCTTTTGTGTAACCTCACTGTTTCACAGGAAAATCAATGCAGAGTTAAACTGTAATCCAGTCCCCATAGTTTCAGCTACATCTGGAAGTCTGTAAAGCACAAGCTGGAAGTGCAGTGCAGTAGTGGGTCACTACCTAAAGACAGAGAATATAGACCAGGAGAGGCTTTGAAAGATCTGCTATTCCTTTCCTAGTGTGTGATCAACTCTACATGTATCCTTCCTGTAAGATACTTGCTTTTCCTGTGCTTTAGCAATGGAGATTCTCTAGCGCCTCTAGGCAGTTTCTGCTTGTTCTTAAGAAGATTTCTCATAAAATCGCTTTCCACCTTTTCTTGCAGGTGTTTGATTCTGTTACTTCTCCTGTTCACCCACGTAGACGTGGTCATTGCCTATTTCACTGCAGTAGCCTCCAAGATCTTTGGGTGCTACCATCTCAGGCTACCGTGTCTCCTTAGGTTTAACTGCCTGAGTTTGTTCAGTCCTTTCTCATAGCTTGTGTTTATCTGACTTCTGATCATGTTGGCCTCCTTTCTCTGGGTTCTTTCCAAGTCTTATTTGCCTTACTTGATTTGCTGTATTTGAGGTGAATCATCCCAACCTGGACAGTACTCCAGGCCAAGTCTTGCCAGTGCTAGGAGATGGAGAGTCTCTAAATCAGGTGTAAGGCAGTCTATAGTTGTGCTGATATGCCCTCATATGATGATTGCCACCTTGTCACCAGCATGACATTGGTCCCCTGTGGTCCCCTGTTATCCCAGATGCTGTCTGTCTACACAGTTTAGCCAGGGTGGTCCATTTTACCGGTGTCTGCTAGAGCTTCCCAGGAGGGAGGATACCTTGAGTATGCTCCGTCTCATAGTGAGCACAAGCTCTGTCCCTGATATGTGGATCCAGAAATATGTGAGCAGGGACGTACGAAGCACAGCCCAGGCTACTAGCTAGCATTTCAAGTCTGGCTTTTCTTCGGTAGAATTTGGGCTCTAGAGCTCTCAGCCAAGCAATGTGAACAGAAGGCATCTGTTGCCAAAGGGTGCAGTGCCTGAGCCTCGTCTTTACTGCTGTTTTTCACTACTCACGCGTGGGAAGGAACAATGAATGGCCACAATGGTGAGGGCTTTGTAGGTCAGGGAGTTCTGCATGTCACATCCAGCTACTGTCACAGTGCACGCTCCCTCCCCGTGGCATGTGTGCTTGTTTACGCTAATTTGCACTGTAGTAATTTTTAAATGCAGTAAGCTGTTGCATAAATGTGAGCTGTAAAATTTATTTTGAAATTCTTGTATTTTATCTGCTTTTATTCCCACAATTACACTAAAGCTGTAATGACCTGTTAAATTAGAAATAATATGTCCAATGGACAAAATCACATACCAGACAAATGTAGGACGCATTAAGTAATCATGTAAGGAGCCAGCTTAGAGCTTTGTCACTTCATTAAAATCTTGCGCTTATGTATCACTTTTCATGTTCTGTACAGGCTGCTGGTTAATTGATGACTATTTTAATAAGAAAGTTGAACCAATACTGTTAAAATTAAATTACTTTTCTGACATCTATAGGTCTTGTGGTAAGACAGGGAAATACGGCACGGTGGCTCTGGTCTGGAGACAGTTCTGTTGGTGCAGATAGGCCTTCCCTAAAAAGGGAAGCAAAATGAAGATTCCACAGAAGCTGGCATATATCAACTAAACAGATATTTGAATGGAAAAAGTTTTACACCCTTGTAATAATTCCAGCACAATTAAAGCACGCACTTCAATGTTGCAATCAGATCTGCACAAGGGAGCGATTCCTGCAGCTGGGCAGGTGCTGGCTGACAGCGGCGTTATTCCACGTGGGGAAAGGTGTCTTTTCAGAAAAGTCTGCATGGGAAGGTTTTGTACCTGTGTATTTGTTTTCAGATGAGAGGATAAAGGGAGACATGGGCCAAACCCAGGGCTGGCAATTTAGTTGGAAATACGAAGCTAGGAGGTCAGCAGGCATGGCCGTAGGTGTAATTTCTGTGCAACCACTCAGCATGGAGCAGAGTGACACCATGGTTACCGATCACAGTGCAAGCATCAAGCTGGCGAAATGAAACTTTCACAAGTACCATACGACCATTGAGAAATATTAGTGTAGAAAGGAAGGAGTATCCAGGTATACCAGCATTTATTCTCTTTCTGGTCAGTAGGATGAGGCATTGCATCGCTTTGAAATGCTAATACGAACTTGACAGGTCATTTTGGTGTTCGCGTAAATATGTCTGTGCGTACACGTGTTCACATACAGTGTTTTAAATCACTTACAATTATTTTTTCATTGTAGCGATAAAAGGTCTTTTAAGGAAAAGGTGTTTGAGAATAGTACAGCTATCCATTTCTAAAGGTGGTTTTTACCTCCAGCACTGGACAGAGTTTGAGCAAAATGAACCTGAAACAATTAATACTGAATCAAAAACAGGTGAAGCCAGACAAGGAGTCAGAATTCCAGACTTTTAACTACCAGAAACATCTGTTTCTGTGTGTTGATAACTCCACCTTTTTACAAAAGTGTTTTTAAAGATAGGAACAATTTTATGAATTAAAAAAAGAAAGTCCCCAACACATGTATCTGTAATTACCTGGTTTAGTCTGTGTGTTTAATCAGTATGAATTGAGAATGCCATGTATGTTTGATTACAATCTCAAAAGAGCAGTTGAGCACTGGACAGTTAGTCTTCCCCCATCTGCCAGTACATGCTTATGCCAAAAAAACCGCAAACACCGACCCACCAAAAAAGAACAAACCAGCAAAAAGGAGGAGGATGGAGCTAACGCATGTAACGAAGCCACTTTACTCTGATTAAATGTCTAATTTCCTTGAAATATTGTTTTGGATTTAGGTCTTTCTTTGATTCTGAAATTGGGAATTTTTTTTTATGTAGTTGAGGAGTATCACTTAAAGATTGGCCATGATCCAGCATCCAGCTGGCATAGCTGTAGAGCGTGTGAAAGTGAATAGCATGCATATTCTGCCGTGGCTTCTCCATCCTGCCAAAGATTTAGGCTCCAGCTTAACTATTCACTGCCAGAAGTGCCACTGAGTCAAATGGCATTACTCAGACAATTAAAATTGAAGGTTTCCTGCAGTAACAAGTCTTACCTGTGTGTTAGATCTTTTTCTCCCTTTCTTGTCTTGCATTAGTCCCTCTCCACTTTGGGAGAAACACGTTTTTTCGTGTGTGCATCATTCATTATTTGTTTTAATAGGTCTGGCAGAGAAGCTAGTTGAAGTTCTATTGAAGCTTCCTTTTAGCATGCTTCTGGTGACTGGAGATGAGGGTGTACTTGGCAGTTTGCATCGCTGAGACTGGCAAGTAGCTGCTTTTTGTTTTGCCCAGTTTCTGACGGCCAGAGTCCCCCAGATGACTGGAGCTGCTGTGGAACAAGTTCAGCCACACTAGGTAGCACCTACTGATGCCTCAGGCATCACTAGGCAGAGGGATGACTAGCGGTTGCCTGCCAGTTGATTTTAATACAAAATTTTTGACAGTAGCTAATTTCTCCCGTCTCTTCCCCTCCTCTTTGCTTCTAGAGTTGCTGGAACTGTGGCCGGAAAGCTAGTGAAACCTGCAGTGGTTGCAACACAGCACGGTACTGTGGCTCATTTTGCCAGCATAAGGACTGGGAGAAGCACCATCACATCTGTGGACAGACCCTCCAAGCCCAGCAGCAGGGAGAGACACCAGCAGTGAGCTCCTCCGTGACGCCCAGCAGCGGGGCTGGGAGCCCCATCGACACTCCACCAGCAGCCACTCCTAGGTCCACTACCCCGGGAACCCCATCCACCATAGAGGCAACTCCTCGTTAAAACTGAACTTGAAACTCTGAAAACAAAAACACAACAAAAAATGAAACCAATTCCTCATCCTCAGATGCGCAAAGATTTTGACTGAACTGTCGTATTTCAATACTTCAATAAGAACGAACTTACTGTATCTTGAGGTGGTAGAAAATACAGAAGGCCAGTAACGGGTCATAATGACTTATTGTGGATAACAAAGATATCTTTTCTTTAGAAAACTGAAAAGAGAACAGAGAATATACACAAAATGATAGATTTGACCTCCTCCCTGTTATTTTCCAGTAGCTGGGATTTTAAACTAGATGACCTCATTAACAGATGCTTTACCAAACAGCAAACCAAGAGATTGCTAATTGCTGTTGAAAGCAAAATGCTAATATTAAAGTCACAATGTTCTTTATAACAATAATGGAAATTTAGAAAAAAAAAAAAGAGAGAGAGAGAAAAAAATAACCCTCAAGGGCATGAGCATTGGATACAGCAGTAGACATTTTAACAAGAAGATGAAT
>CM020033.1:9309094-9461594 GCA_009769605.1 Bucorvus abyssinicus | reverse complement strand
TGCCTGACCCTGCGTTAACGGAGCAAACTGAGGGTGCAGCATCAGCACTCGTAACTCTGCTTTTCTCTTCTCTGCCATAGTGTGAGGGCTTTGCTTTGTATTTTGGGATCCTTGGTGGCAAATTTAAAAGGTCTGCCAGAAAGGAAAGAAACCTGATGAGATTTGAGCCAGGAGGTTATCTCTTTGTTGCTTCATCTCCCCTTCTCTGAGACGTACCCAGGAGGGTTAGGTCACACTTACAAGCTGACCGAAGAGGAGCTGAACAGTAGACTCAAGCATGAGTTTTGTACATCTTGCTGCAGATGCTTTCCTGTTCCTGTAGCTCCCTTAGGTTTCTCCCTTGGTTTTTCAGCTCTCAAATCGTTGATTGATGTAATGTATGCACCATGTATGGAGGTGAATTTTCTCCTGTGTCGGGCCAAGCAGTAGGAACAAACAGTGACCACTGAATCACTGAGTTTTCCTTTATGTGGCTATAGTCTTAGCACGTGAGCTCAGTGCCACTATCGAGCTCGAGAAGAGCCAGAGAACGCTCTCTTCCCTTGCACCCAGTCAGAGACAGCATCCCTGCCATGCAGTGGCCATCCCAGGCAGAGAGAAGCCGTTTCTGAATGGGTCACCGCTGGCAGTGGACCCTGCTGTTCCCTTTGTACAGCCGCAGCAACGCCAAGTGACAGGAGACAGCCATGGGAACACTGATCCCATTCACCGCCTGTTCTCAGGAGGGTTTTCTCCCCACCCCCTTCCAACATCTTCTCTTCACCAGTCTTTTTCACAGGACCTTATCATTTGACCTAGCTGCGGCGATACGCAGAGGGCAGGCGAGGCAGCACATCTGCCCTGCTTGCCTCATCCCATGTTGCACTAGAGAGAACAGGTAAGGATTTCCTATTTCTGCAGACCCCTTGTTGTGTTGTCCCTGTTTTCTGTTGCCCCCAGCCCACTTCACCACGAGGCTTGGTTGGGAGGGAGAGACGGAGCCGCTGAGGCACGGGTGGCTGGAAGGAGCGCTGAGGTGCTGTGGTTCACCGAGTGGGCCTGAACCGGGCTGGGCTGCATTGGGCTGGGTGAGAGGCGACCTGTGGTTTTTTTCCTGGCTGTTTATGCCTCTGCTTTGCCCTGCAGGTCTGAGCACTGTGCTGCCATTTTTCCATCCATAAAACGGAGCTAACAGTGTTCCACGCCTGCAAAAGCAGGCTGAGGCCACCAGAGGAAAGCACAATGCACAAGGTAAGTATTTATTCTAACAGCAAGACACCTATCTTGGGGGCACTCAAAGGGGCTAGATAGGGCAGAGGAATGTAAACAGGCTGAATTTGAAGGCTAAGGCCATCTTGTTCAGTCTAGATCAAACACCAGCTTCCAGGCACGAGCACGAGCCCAAGAGTACACCAAGTGTATGCCCAGTTCAGTGAGCGCACTGGCGTCCCGGGGCTGCACTGGGCAGACACTAATAGCAAGGGAGGAGTTAAACAGCAGAGTGCAGTGACAGAATTACGTTTCCTTAGAAATCGTTAAACCCAAAGGCAAGTTGTTTTCTAAAGGAAACACCCCGTGTAAAGTGCAAGAGATGAGAAATGACAGCAAATTGGCTCCCAACCATATTCTGTGCTCGGAAAAATCAGCAGATGTAGACTTGTGCAGTTTTCTAGCATGCAATTTGCTTTTACATTATGTACAACTTGAGGTAAAATGCACTGAGGTCCCATCCCACAGCTCTTGAGTTAGGCAGGCAGGCAGCCTGGCTGTGTAAAGGCAGTTACTAATTCTATCTCCCTCCCATAGACCTGGCTCCTCTCAGGAGCAGTCAGCGTGTGCACGAGAAAGCGTACGGACACCTGGTTTCTCCACTGACCACAGCAGCTCAGAGCCCAGCAGCTTCTCCAAGGCCACACTCAGCCCAGAAATGGGGGCCGTGAAGAGCACATGCGTTCAAGGTGTACCACAAAGATGTTTTTTTTCCCTCTCTTTACTCTTGTAAGAACCATCTGTACTCCAAAGGAACCTGCGTTTCTCCTCTCTCCTCCAATCCCAAGTAGGCAACAAGATGAGGAGCCGTGTGGGGTGCTCTGACCCACTCTGTGATGCTGTCGTGGCAGCAGGTAAATCTGGCTTTTGCAGGACACTTTGAAGAAAAAAATCTGCTTGCATCTTTTCATCTTTGTATCTTGCAAAGACCAAATGCATGCTTTGAGTCCTATTATTATTATTATTGTTGTTGTTGTTGTTGTTGTTATTATTATTATTATTATTATTATTTCTGGATGGGAGAAAACCACAAGAAAGCCTGACATTAAAGTTTCTCTGGATGCTCCTTCTGCATGCATGTCCAAACGTTCACACTGAGACAACGCTGGTTACCCTCAGTGCCAAATGTCTGTCACCCACCTGAGTTCACGCACTGCACTTTCCATAGCCCTGCTCTCAATACCCGCTCCCGAAGCAGCCCCTTACATACAGTGTCAAAGCTCTTTATGTTCAGTGTTTTAACGTTCTCTAAAACTTTTTCACTTTTTACGTTTCGTTTTTTAAACTAATGTCAAAAACATTTCTTGAAGCCTGACGTCTATTGTGGTGGATGGGCTTTGTTTATTCATGCCCGTTAATGGGCTAAATGGAGGTCTACTGTACTTTTGCAAGCAATCTTAATTCCTTTGAATGAATAACAAGAAGAAAAAGATGGGTTGACAGAGGCAGTTAACAGAGATCATACTACACATGTTTGTTTTCAGTAATTAGTCACAGTGTTAATAGAAACATCCACTTTAAGCAAAGACTGCTGATTTGCACAAACAGAGGGCCATATGCTCTGATGGGTGTGGAATGGGGCTGATAAAAGTAAAAACTTTCCAGGGATTTTTATATGTGAAAAATGTCTATTATATTTATTCATTTTTTTAAAATCCAGTTTAATTATTTTCACCCCGGTTAGGTTTTTACAGTATTTTCCACTTGAAAACTTCAGAATAAGAGCACAAGTCTTCAAGTTCACCTTCTCTCTCACACACACAGAGAACAAGAGCGTTTCTAAGTGGCTGTCTATTGCTAAGGACTTACATATGGATAGCATATGAAAATGAACTAGGCTGTGGGTGTCTTAACAATGTAATTTAGAGTATGTTGCGTTTTTTTGCATTTCCAGTAGTACCAGACAGGCTTTGCTGCTGGACTGTGAAAACAACTGCTGCCTTTTACAAAGATTTATTATTTTTTAGTGATGTGATAGAGTAATACTAGTTCCAAAGGGGAAGATATAGTGAGTTGCTAACATACCCCTTTGATTCAAGCCTATTTTGTTCCTGTCAAGTGTAATGGGGAAAATTCCTATATGTTATGATATCCTATTCAGTTTCACCTCTCTCCAGTTTTGGGGGTCTGGGGGGGGTGGTGGTGGTGGTGGTTTTTGTTTTTTTTAATAATAAAGCTAATAATTGTTTTAACTTCATGCAGAAACCTTTTTTTCTTGGAAAAAATCATGACTTTGTTTTCCTAAGGAGTTTGTGATCAGTACAGGTTTTCAAGACAAAGGAAGCTGTTTGAGTTTGTGTGTTTGCTTTTGTTGCATGTTGTGTTTTCAGGCATGTTTATAATTTGCTCAGCATGGTGCTTTTGGCTTTGCTCGCGTGAAACATTAGACATCTTGCAATTGGTCCGCTTGCAACGGGCCCAGGCGCTCCAAGCAGTAGCGGACGCTCGAATCAAAAGCCCCAGCCCCAGGATATGCGCCTCATTACCTGTGGGGAGGTGCCGCTAGGGACAAGCAGCTTCCTCCTCTGTGGCTCCTCTGCAGCTGGTTTTCTGCCACCCATTCCCAGTGGTGCCTGGACACTTGCTAAGGTGTCGTTTCTACATCACAACAGTGAAGTTACAAAGCAATTTACCATTGAATCTCCTGCCCAATGCAAGATATTGTACTCGGGTTAATTTACATGAATACTTTAGAGAAGAGGAACAAGAGCATATCCATTTGCAGATCTTTGCGAGTGACAGAAATGAATTCGGCATCTGTATAACAAAAAAACCCCAGGCCCAAGCCATCCAGGCACACACATGCACACAGAGACTATGACAGAAATAGTCCTGGTGTGTTGCACACCTAAGGCATCTAAGACTGACTTTCAGTGGCCGCTTTGGTAGTCCACGTCTTCTGTACTATTCTTGTTCTTATCCCACAAGTTGCATAGTATCTCGCTGTCAACGCACTCACCACGTAGACTGGTCTTTGCATAGAGGTCAAGTCCATAGTCAGTGGGTTAGGGAAGGAAGCTACTGGCAATGCTTACATATTTTAGTGTGAGGGAAGGGAAAACTGATGGGAAATACAGCTGTGTTGTAGTGCGTAAAATGCTGCAGAACAAAGTGAATAATCTGTTCTTTGTGTCTGTGGGTGAGGGGAAAGGAAACGGTGAGCTGAAATTACAGCAATGCTTTAGGTTAGATGTTGGGAAGAGCATTTTCCTGGAAAGGATGTTGGAGCCCCAGAAATGACTGGCTGGAAAGGTGTGACGTTTCTGTGGCAAGGGGGATGTTAGGGTCAGGCTGTACAAATGTCTGTCTGACTGATAGAGGTGACTGATTCTGCCTTGGAACTGGGATGGACTGGGTGAGCCCCAAGGTCCTGAAGGCACCTGCTTTCCCGGTTACTGCAGTAAACTGCATCGCCCTTGTCATTCATTCTAAACAGACAATGCTAAATTTAAGACTTTCTGTTGGACAAAGACTTTAATGTGTAGCCATGGCAGATCAGAGGCTTTTTGTGGGCTCCTTCTTCAGCTGTTTTCATGATGGTGTTGCCATGGATGGCTGTTGTCAGCCTGGCTTTGTGTGGCATTGGTACGTGCTCTCACTGCTTTCACAAAACATCACAGTTAAGGGCTTTGGCCACACATCAGTGATGAGTAAAGGTGGATAAATGGACATGCCGTGCTGGCTATGACAGAGCTGTTGCTTTGCAGGAAGCTGGCAGCTAGCGCGGTTCGAGTATGACTTTGCCTTTACCAGTCTGGCTAGCTTTCCTTACGGGTGGCTTGGTGCTTTGAGCTTGGGGTTGTGCATGTGGTACCAAGGCGAGGATGTGCTGTGAGCAGAAGGGAGAGCTGTAGACAGGGTGGCAGACTTCGGTCGGAAACTCTGGAGTCAAAGCCAGGCTCCTTTTGGCTCCCTTTTCATCCCAGGGCAGCAGCCTCCCAGCAGTTTGGCTTTGAGTCACTGTGGTAATTCATGGTTAAAATCATCATTCTTGGCACATGCACCAAAGATGAAAAAAAAAAAAAACCAAGGAAAAAATCCTTTCCGAATGACAGATTTACATACCAGAAGGAAAAAAACCCCACATAAAAATCTGATTTGAAGAACACAATTATAATATTTTACCCTCATTTTACTAACCATTTTATTGACTGAAAAAGGAGCTACCTCAAGACTACAGATCTAAAGTGCTAACAAATTAAAACCATCCCCAAAGGATAAAGACCGCTAATCTGAAGCAAGCCTCCCAGAAGAATTTCTGAAGATCTATAAATGCCATATGCTGAATAGACAGTATTTCTTTTAAGGTACAAGCATTTTTTTTTTTTTTCCTGAGTGACTGACCAAACACAGTCAAAAAAGGAAGGAAAAAAGACAAAGGACACCACATAAGAAACACAAGAACGCTGTACCAGCACGGAATACCAGCCAACAGGCATATGGGAACACTTATTTGATCATCTAAATATGCTTATTTTATACAGTGGATGTCCAAAAGTGATTGCATTTGCACTGATTCACTTAGTATAAGAAGTAAAGTTGGCCCGATATCCGTATTTCATAAGCAGAGGTAATAAATTAAAGAAGCTGAGGCTCTTCTTGCTGCCAAAGCACATTTAAAATGTGAGCCAGAAACAGAGTGCAGCTAAGAAGTTTCGGAGAAAAACAGAGAAAAAGAAAAATCTGTTATTTTGTAAATACAATTACTCTTTGAAAGGAAGGAGAAGGACAGCAAGTGAAGAGTCCGCAGGACTCTGGAGGCCTTGGCAGTGTTACCCCTGCCTTGCTGAGGGAGTGATGGTGCCTTTCTCCTGATGGGGACACCTGTCCCCTCAATCCCGCTCACCTGTACCTGTAGGTCTCTCAGGCTCAGGAGATTAAATTGTAGACTGTTGTGGCATGCCTTCAGGGTCACATCTCATGCTGGGTGCACTTCAACATCCTTAATATCTTAAAATTACCCTTTACACTGTAATGAAACAGGTGCATTTATGTTATAAGATACATAAATGTAATCTGACAATACATATGTGCTTTAATACAAGCCAGAGAATATATACTATATTCTCAGTAGCCATCCAACACTGGAGATAAACACCTTCATTACAGCTCTGGGAGCAGCCAGCCAGTCCCAGGGAACAGCAAGGGAGAAAATCACAGGTCTTTCAGGAGCATCCTCCTCTAATGAACTAGACTTCTGATAATTTCATAAGATGACAGACCTCCTGAAATTCCTCAGGGCCATCCAGATAGAGAGAAGTGAAAACATCAGATACACCATGGCATTTTCATAAGTCACAGTATCATAGAATCACAGAATTATTTTGGTTGGAGGAGACCTTTAAAATCATCAAGTCCAAGTGTTATCTCAGCACTGCAAAGTCCACCACTAAGCACCCTAAGCATCCCTAAGCACCGCATCTATGTCTTTTAAATAGTTCCAGGGCTGGGGACTCTGCCACCTCCCTGGGCAGCCTGTTCCAATGCTTTACAACCCTTTCTGTAAAGAAATTTTCCCTAATATCCATCCCAAACCTCCCCTGGCACAACTTGAGGCCACTTCCTCTCATCTTATCACTTGTTACTTGGGAGAACAGACTGACCCCCACCTTCCTACAACCTCCTTTCAGGTGTTCGTAGATAGCAAGATGTCCCCTGAGCGCCCTTTTCTCCAGGCTAAACAACCCCAGTTCTCTCAGCCACTTGTCATAGGACTTGTTCTCTAGACTCCTCACCAGCTTCTTCACGTGGCCCTTCTCTGGACACACTTCAGCACCTCAATGTCCTTCTTGGAGCGAGGGGCCCAAAACTGAACACAGTATTTAAGGTGTGGCCTCACCAGTGCCGAGTACAGGGGGACAATCATTTCCCTATTCCTGCTGGCCACGCTACTTCTGATACAAGCCAAGGATGCCGTTGGCCTTCTTGGCCACCTGGGCACACTGCTGGCTCGTATTCAGCTGGCTGTTGACTAGCACCCCCAGGTCCTTTTCCACCGGGCAGCTTTCCAACCACTCTTCCCCAAGCCTGTATCGTTGCGTGGGGTTCTTGTGACCCAAGTGCAAGACCCAGCACTTGGCCTTGATGAACCGCATAAATGCCGCCGCTTGCTGCTCTTCCCTCTCTGTGAACATCTAAACCAATATTACTATGTGCTGAAACCCCGTATAGGTCACTCAGTGTATTTTTCAGCTGTGCATCATACCCTGTGCAACCTAATGTAAGACGAGTGATCAGATGGGCTACCTTTGTCTACACGGATCCGTCTTCATTTTGACCGTGTGTACCATGGAAGGCAACGGGGTTTCTTTTCTAGCAGCTGCCTTCCAGTTTACATGCATTACAGACAAAATGTCACATTATTTTTGGAAGAAACTTCTGATTTCACAGGAATACCATGAAAGTATTCAGAGGAATGGGTTCTTGTTTTTCTAAAGTACTGCCTGGGAATGCAGTTCACTCCCATGCATGGTTGACAGAGCCATCCCTATACCAGCTGACCGCCTCCGTACTACTTTGGTAATGCTTTGCTACTCAGTGGTGGCTGAAGGCGGTGAATAAGCTCCTGCACTACAAACTGTCAGTGAGGTGGTGTTGCACGTATATGCCTTCGACGAGCTTGTGAGTGGGTAGGACGAAGTGCTGCCGTCCGCAAGAGAGGAGATGCCAAGCATGGCAGGAGCATAACAGTAGGCTGCAGAGGGGCTCGCAGATGGAGCTAGGCAAAGGGACACCTGTTAGCAGGCGTGGGCACCTCTTGCGCCTTGAAGCTGGGGTACAGACCTCACCAGGGAAGCAAATCATTCTTGGATGACATCCACTTGGAAAATCTTCCTTAGTAGAAAGCAGAGGTTTTCACTCAGCAGGCTGCTCAGGAAGGCTTTCATCCCTTATTTTGGCCAGTCGTTTTTCCTGTCTCGTAGCAAGCACTAGCCCTCAGCCTGCTTTGCCTGAGGCAAGCCATATGGGCTGAAGAGCTGTACTGCAGGAGGGACTATCTGAGAACCATGTCTGTGTGCACTCTAAGTATTTGTCGCTCTTCAGGCTATAAACTTCCCAAGGAGTCTTATTTTTCCTGTTAACATGGAAATTGAAAATTACAGAAACTCCACTAAAATGATGATGTTAGTTTAATTCCTGTGTATCATGGATTGACGTGTACATATGCTGCTGAGACGTTGGAAGAGCAGCTATCTGCTCTCTTAACTTGCTGGAGCCCACTCATAGGACACAGATCCAGACTGAGTGAAGAAAAAGGTTGTTACCATGAGAAATCAGTGTTCCAGGGTACATTTCCTAAAGGCAAGTAAATTCCTTCATTCCAAGGTTAAGAAAAAAATCCCCCTGTAATTAACTTAGAGTGATTAAGAGGAGATATCTAGCTGGAGTTCACTGAAGGAAGCTCTAACGTTAAAATATATACTGTCCTTAAAAAGAAAGGACGTGGTGAGTGATGGACACTGCATTATCAAAGTCAATAGGGTTTTCGTATGTCTCTAATACATTCCTCTAAGGATAAGTTATCCGCTACTTCTCCTCAACTCACACTGGGATGACAGCAAACAGTGAAACAAGAACATGTGACTGTATGCATGTCTCAACATCTCCTTGTTCGTTTTCCCTTTCATCTTCATGCCTGTGTCATCTACAAGCTTTTTTGTCCCATTTGAACCCAAGCCACAAATACTTAACAATCTCAAATGTTTACTGCAAAGCAATTGGCCAAACCAAATTAGTTTCTGGCCCATCCTCATTTAAAAAAAAAAAAAAAATTACTTTAAGAACTTTTTTATTCCGTCTTAAATTATTATATTTTAAAACTCCTTCAGGAGTATAAATTAACTGCCCTTTTGAAATCAGGAGGACATCTGAAGATCACAACCCATTTTATTTTGAAAAGATTAGATGTGAGCCGTTGTTTACTGTTCCTGTTGCTTAAAGCCATTGCTGAAATGAGAATCAACAAAACCGACTTTTTCCTACAGGTAGGTTCAAGGCTTGGTAGCCTGCTGTTGACTGACAGAAAAATCACAAATGCTTTATTGGACAATTCACTTTGGCTCTGTCTTAGTACTGCCATTAATTTGTATACTGTAACCCAAAAATTCTTTACTCTGCTATGGGTACAAGGACATGCCTGTAAATATCACCTGAGAAGACTGACAGCTCCAAAATCTCCCACTGCTGCTCTTGGGCAAGGGGAGGAGGACAGCCACAAATTCTGGTCAGACAGATGACTTTCTTTTCCATAGATGTAACAGCAAAACCTAAGGAAAAAAAGTGCTTTCTTGCTTTCCTAGGGAAACAAGCCATGTTTTTGGGCAGTACCTCAGCTATTAAAGAACTTGTTTATAGTGCTCACATTGGCTGCTGAAAAGGCACTTGATACCAGTGATGACTGCGGACAAATTGGAGCCAGAAGGAGAAAGGGGAGAAGCATCAGGCAGGCACCGGGCAAGGGGACAGAGGATACTGTCAACCCATGGAAATGGGCTGCTCTCACAAAAGGATCTCATATTAGCCATGTGTCTAAATCGTCCACCAAATCACAAGAGCTTCCTACTTGTTTGACAGGGTTTTTTACCAGCATCATTAAGATTTGCCTTGGAATCATGCAAGGGCTGTTTAAGAAAGATGACCTCCAAGACACACTGTTTGAAAGCCTCCTCCCATGGCTAATGTTTATTGCAGAATTTCCCAACAGTATTTTGAGGAGCACAAAGTTACACAGGTCTTCTGTGATGGGAGCAGAACAATGATTTCAGCTGCGTGGGGTGTGACACACTGGTTATTCTGGCAAGTGGAGCTATACCTTTGAACATAAAAAGAAAAAACCAAGGGACATAAAGCTCCTCAAAGCTGTGATTAAACTGCACAGATGAAAAAGTGACAAAACCAGGGAAATAAAGGAGAGCTGTATTTGTATAATTCAGTTAGCTGGTATTATTTAGGCAGAATTTGACATAACTTCAGTTATATATTGGCTGGTAAGTATCTAACAAAGTCCTCTCCCTGGATAAGTTTTGCTCCTGAAAGTGCTTTGTGCTATTAGACTGAATTTGGCAGTAGATTCCTTCTAATGGTACCAAAAAGACCTTAGTGCAAATGAAATTCTTTCTTTCCTGAGGAATCAGTGTAACCTGGTAGAGAGTTTTGGGGACAGACCAGTGAAATGAGAAGAAAAAAAAAAAGAAGAAATGATTAGTCTTGCTCGTGTTTTTTTTCTGCTGATGATCTTGAGGAAACCGTGTGAAGACTTTTGATTATTTTTCTGTTAAAAGATCAAATCCTGCTTTCCATTTTAATACACTCAAGTGCTATGGGTGCATCTCTCTTATCTTCAGCAAACTAAAGCCATTACCATCTATTTACTCCAGAGTGAGAACAGAATCTGGCTACCGAGTCAAAGGATCCAATTCTGCCCTGAGGCTCAATTTGTCCTTTTTTAAAAGTGACCTAAATACAGCATTGATGCCACCAGGAGAACAGCAGGTTTTGAGGAAGGCACAGACACCATTTTCTGTGTGACTGCCCCTTGTCTTTGTAATGCATAGATGCATATATAGGATGGTAGCATGACTGGCAGCTCTGCTGTCACCGAGTCTGAAAGCCCTCTGCAGTTTAAAGGTCGTCTCTTCTAAAGCTCTGTTTCCTCGAATGAGTTTGCTTATCCTGAAATCGAGTGTGTGTCACACAGGGGTGTGGAGCAGGACTAGCGTTCACCATTTAGGGAGATTTGAATATGTAGTTCCATGGAGCAACCTCTATAGGTGAACCAAGCAAACCTGGTTTGGGGGCTGCACGATTTTACTGGGGTTTGCAGTTGACTGTTTGTTATTTGCCCTGTCTAATGGCAAGGTTGGAGAACACCACTTGAAACACTAGTCAAGAAGGAAACAGGCTATTTCAGGAGATGTGGGCTCAGGAATTAAAGGAGTTACAGAATCACAGAGAATCACAGAATGGTTGAGGTTGGAAGGGATCTCTGGAGGTGATCTGGTGGTGATCTGGTCCAACACCCTTGCCCAAGCAGGGCCACCTAAAGCCAGTTGCATGTTCAGATAGGCTCACTCATCTATTAAACAAATTAAAGCTCTACTGGAGTAGGAGTCATACGCCACTTACTTCCAAACCAGTTCAGAGCTGACCATGAACAGCTATTTCTTCTTGCATATCAATGTAATTTTTTACAGTTTCTCTCAACCAGGAGTGTGTGCCTGAGGAGGCAGATAGCATTATTTTGAAGTTTTATGTTCTAAGGACACCAGTTTTTCCTTCACTGAGCTGGCAACTGTGAATGCTTACTGTGAGCAGAGGGAAAAACAAGTGAGGAATAAAGACTGAGGAGTTTGGAACTACCACAAGAACTGGTTGACGGCCAGGTCAGCTGGTGTGAAAGGAGGATGAACACAGTGGAGAAGTAAAATCCTAGGAGAGGTGATCAGGTTAACAACAGTTGGGGGTGTCATGTCAGCCACCCGTTCTCTTTCTGCCTGGGTTTATGGTCTTTGCAGAGGTCCTAGCTCTCCAGAGATGTCTGAGCTGTACTTCATATATATGTGAACACCTCTCCTCTCTCCCTTTATATGCAAGCTTTGGACAACATATCTCAAGTCCTGCTCTCCACTGTTTCTGACTGCCAGTTTCTCAGTGCCACCAGCCAAAACCAGATGAAGTACAAGTCAAGCCCAGCGCTGAGGTTTCTGGGTAAGAGCTGAAAACCAGCATGTTCACTCCACATCACAGAATAGGATTGCTGATGGAGACAGGTTTCTGACCTGTCTACCTTGGCAGAGTATTTTCGTCTCAGCAGAAAAATTCACATTAAGGTAAATGGTCCACTTAACAACTCTCTTTTCTGTTTAAAGGTCAGGTATTTTCTAAGCACTTTAAAAGCTGATTATTTCTGAGAATGTCACGGCTGTCTGGTATGAGTCATACTGGGAAAGTCTAGTGATCAAGGGGCCAATATAAAGAATTCTCCTTTACCTCTTCCCTACTTCCCACTCCGGTTTTGGTTTGACAGATTATCTCTGTAGTATATCCCCAGATCTGCAGAACCAGGAATGGTGCAGATCCAACATTGAAGATCTCAGTGACTCAGGCTGTGATCAGGTCACTGCCAGGTAACCACTACCTGTTCTGAGCAGCAGCTCTGAGCATTGGCCTTGGGGTGGGCTAGGGAGAGAAGATGAGTCTGAGTCTTGATCCTCCAGTTCCCCCTTATCAGTGGGAAATTAGAGACTTCTGTCTTTCAGGGACAGAGGAGGAAGGTCATAAGATCTCATCCCGACTCTTCTCCCCGTGTGGTGCGCAGGAGCTTGCCAAGCTGTTGCTCTGCTTCTTGCTCCTTCATATGGTTTAGGTTCCAGCCTCTTTCCTCGCTCATGCCACCATGTTTAGGATCTGGGGCTGTCCTGAAGAATACCTAAATTTAAACTTCTGAAAACACAGAGATATAAGGTGACTGCAGATGCAATCCTAACATTTGGTAGAGGAACTTTAAGTGAAACGTTACTCCTCCTTCAGTTAAACCAGGAATTATCTGCAAGTACGCAGTTTAATAAATAGGACTGCAAAGAAATCATGATAGTAATCAAACAGCATGTCGAATGGTTCAAACCAAAATTACATAGCATTCTCAGAGAGGGAGGCTCTTGAATGATTAGAACCAGAGGAAAACAGGTCTGGAAGGGACTTCAAGAGGTCATGTAGTCACTTCCTTGGCCCCCAGCCAGTTCAGTTATATGTGTGTTGTTCCCAACAGATGTTAGCCTAAATTGTTGAGACCGCCAGTGATGGAGTCTCCATGACTTCCCCAGGCAATCTACTCAGTGCTTCCCTAATTGTACCATTAGAAAGTTTTCCCTAATGCCTCAGAAAATTTTTATACACTTCCTTTGCAGCAGTCGAACTCCACCGCATCTTGACCTATCCCCTGTAGATGCAGAGGGCAGGTTACGACTCTCCTCTTCACAGCAGCCTTTATGTACTAAAAGGCTGTTACCATTCCCTCCCCCTGTCTATTTTTATTGAGACCACACCAAGCTAATTCCTTCACTATTTCCTCCAAGGTCATGCTTTTTTAGACCTCTTGTTGCTTTCCTTTGGACATTCTCAAATTTGTCCACATAGATCTTAAATTACAGGCATATCTATGCCAAGGGAAAAATAAATAGTGTTCCTCCAAGTATGTCTCTGCCACACTATTTTTATACACCCCACACAATGTTTGCCCTTTTCATGACAAAGCTTTGGAACTTAATTTTGTTCTCACCAACCTCAGGTTTGTGATCAATCCTGTCAAAGCGCAGCAAATTGCATTTTCACTGTGGAAATTCACCCTGTGTGTTTTCCAGGCCATTTCACTGGTTTCCCAAGGGCACTTTGAATTCTAATGCACTCCTGCAATGTACTCGCGGCTCCTCCCAGCAGTATAATCTGCTAATTTATCTAGCATGCCTCCTTTTGTATCATGCAGATAGTGATAGCATTGGGCAAAACAGACTCTGGCATCCCACATCATTCTGTCCAAGGCATCCTTTCACTTTGAGAGCAAACCTTTGCCACTGCTCTGTGGGTACAGGTACCAGAACAGCTTGCAAACAGCCTATAGACTATACTGCTTACTTGTGGGATTGTGAGCTGCGTGCAGCTTTCGAAACCCAGTTAAAGAAAAAATAGATGCAATCCACTGCTTCTCCCCGTATTTCAAATGATTTGTACTTGGTAGATCCAAGCTGAATCCCGGCCTTTGCACCTTCCAGTTCCTCCTGAGAAGTTTGTTTGCTTATTTGTGAAGAATTCTTCAGAGACTGCATTTAAGCTGATGGCTCCGTGATCCTCTGAGTCTACTTTCGCTATATTGTTATTGCCCCTTCCTTTCCCCCAACCCTTTCCAGACTCCTGGTAACCCAGCTGCTCCCTGCAAGGCCTCAGTGATAACTGCTGACAGGACAGAGATATCCTTGTGTCAGAAGAGGAAGCTCAGCCAATTGAAAATTCAGCCTATCGAACTTCTCTCTGGCTTCCTCCTTCCCTGTTGCAGTCTTTAGTCCTTGGAATTAATGGTGTTAACAACCTGATCACTGCTATAGTGACAATAGATGAAAAAAAAAATTTGACACTTTGACTTTCATCTGTAATGTTTCCCTCTTCACCAGTCTTTTCCCTACTAAAAAGGTACTCATAGAGTGAGTTCTTCTCGTCCTTGATGCCTCTGTTCTTACATTCTTGAGCTATTCTTTTACACTCGCCTTTAGTAATCTCACCTACTATTTACTTCCACATTTCCTCTTGAGTTTGAGATCAATGATGAGCTCGTGATTTTGCTAAATTTGTATCTTTCCATAGCTGATTTCTTCCTCTGATTCCTTGAGAAGCTGGCAGCTTGTTTCATCATTTCTTAAAGCGCCTTCCATGAGACTTTCCCTGTCAAGCTCTCGCAGTTACTGAAGTTTGCCTTCTTGCTTTTTATTTTATTAAATTCTCTTTATGAAGATCATAAACATTGTCATTTCATGTTCACTCTCACACAATTTTTATTTGCCTGTATATTCTCAACCCTTCCTTCTCTATGGGTTAGGATCAAAACTAGAAAAAGATTTTACTGTTTCATCTTCCTTGTCAAAAATTGACTTCCAAAGAGTGGCTGAATAGTCTGGGTTCTGCTGTATTATTTTCCTTTTTCGTAGTTGAAATCCATCGCTATTCACAAATCTTGCTTGGTGTGATTCTGTTAATAAAAGATTGTAATAGTGGCTCGTTAATCTCATCTGCTCCAGAGGCTTCCCCTTCCACTGCAAGGTGGTGAGCCTCCTTTCTCTTCTTTAATCATTTTAAGAAACTGCCAGGGGTCTAACTCCCTCTACCTCATAGTGAATTAGGAGCCGAGGGTATGTAAGGCGATAGCTTCTCTCTTCCCCATGCCTGTCTCTCCAGAATGATTTATAAATTACATTAATATTCAGATCATTTTAGATAATTTTCTTTGTTGTGGTGACAGTACCATTTGCTCGATTATATATTAAAGATCTCCATCTCAATTTCAAAATAATGATGTTATACTTGGTCAACCATCAGTTATCCAGCAAAGGAAGCTTTATGATGGAAATGCAGCATTAAAACAGTAACCTCAGGCTAGAGCCACAGACTCACTTAGTATTGCACTTTGTAGAATTTTAGGGTCAAATTCTAAGAATTCCCTCCTCAGACCAAGCTTCATGTCCAGGAACAGTACCCACAGATGTCCAGGTCTGAGGCGGCCATCTGCCTACATGAAGTAGCCACATTTTTTTCCAAGGACATATCACCAGAGAGAGTTAATTCTAAATCCCAGATGCTGAAGAGCATTGAGGATTCACAGACGCAGTTTGTCAAGGGCAAAATGTTTAAACCAGTTCCTTTACATGGAGGATAGGCATGAGGAGCCCCACCATCAATAACTGCTTGTGAGAGGACCCAGGAGAGGAGGGGATGAATCCAGAGTGAAACATTGACCTCTGCCCACACAGATGTGTGTCCCCATCACCCAGCCAGTGAGCTGAACATCCTGAAATGTTGAGCTAGAGGTATCACGTGCTTCCAGGGTGAGGCAGCAGCTAAATGGAGGATCCAGAGGTCAACATAATGTCTTAAAATTCCCCAAAATGTCAGAGAGAGACAGAAGTCCCGGATCTCACCCCTCCCTCCTTAAGCGATCCAGCAGGGAGAGTTCAGCCTGTGCTCAAGTGATTTTCCTGTTAGTCACCATACTTTATCCCATGAACAAAAATAAAACAATCTGCTCTTGTGGCATTCCCAAGCTGCAGTCTCAAGGCTATATTATTACGTGTACACATAGCTGCCATTAGACCTAATAATGTGAGCATTGTTCGGGGTGCAAACCGAGAGCTCTGCTGCCACCACCCATTACAGCGAGCAGTGCTTTTTCACTTCAGCAGCTCAGTCGATTGTCAGAAGAGCCAAGGGTTGCCAAAATTCGTACCTAATGCTTGTATTTTTCAAAGTATGGAGCTGCTCAGTCCTGGGGAGATTCTGAAGACTTAGGTAGCAGGAAGATGACAGAAGCTGTTTTTCGTCTGATGACAGTGTCCGGCTGGTCAGTGAGAATGATGCAGAAGTGCCAAAGGAAAGCACTATTCCTTTCTCAGAAAAGACATGTGGTACAGCTGCCTGCATAGCAATGAGAGATCTGGCTGAGTATGTGAGGCTGGGCGAAACATCTGTTTTGTGTTTCCCAGGCTTTTGACAGCAAAACAGAGGAGTTATTTTGGGGTTTTTACAAGTCTTGCAGTCATTTTAAACAATGTTTTTGCCAAGTTTTTTCACTTTTTGCTAAATAAGATTGCTCTTGATATCAAGACATGGCTTTACTTCGCCAAAAAAAAAAAAAATCATAAATGTCTGCCATTACCTATGTCCCGTCCTCCTAACCTTTTTTTTTTTTTTGCTTTCCTAGCCCTGCTTTTAAATACCCATTCCAGAACTTTGTGAGAATTTCCCAGTGATACAAGGAGAAAGATTTCTTTCATGAACAAATGAATGGTTTCTCTTAGAAGAGAATTACATATGTCGCTGCCGCCTTGTTTTTATCCCTTCCCCTCTAACTCTTGGTTTCCAGATGTAGTGAAAGCTGGTTTGAGCAGAAGAACATATGTTTTCAGCATGAATTCTGTTGGCAGAGTACTGCTACACAGTACTGCAGAGCTGCTGCAAGCCATCCCTGAGTAGCATAGATGTATAATGTGCTCTAGAGATTATCTTGCTTCATTTCTACCCTCCTTCCCCTCCCTTCAGCAAGTTTCATTTTAATACAACACTTCAGACTTTGTGCTCTGTTCCACTGCTGAACACCTGAGTGTTCCTATCAATAAAAACAATATAGACTGAGCTCTCCCAGACACAGGGAAAAGGAGCTAACTTTAATCCATGCCTTCAGCATCCTGCTTCTTTGATCTGCATCTCAGGCATGTGGCCATTCATATTTGTTAATTAAAAAAATAAATTATGTTGTCCAGTGCTCTAGTTTTAGGCTGAAAAGTAATAACAAAGGAAGAACCTTACATGTGGTCCTCACTGTTCATAGAGATCTTCCTCTCTGCGTATTAAAAATATCCGGTGATATTTAGCTCCAGCCAACTTTGGACCAGCTTCTGGCTCACTTGCTCTTTTTGAATAGTCTCTTGCTCCAGGAGGAGTAGATTTATTTTTGGGGTGAAGTACAATTCAGCAAAGGCAAGTGTGCCAAAACCTAGTCCTATAGTAGCATCACAGGGAAACTGTACTATAAACATGTCTTATCTTAGCAAGCAATATATCAGAATGATAATGTTTCCATTAAATATATTTTCAATGACAGAAGGTTAGAATCACACTTTGTTCAGTCATAGATGCTTGGCTGAGTCATCTGCTAACTTGCTGCTTGCCTTACTCCTGTCATATATTATCCATGAATGAACACAGCAATTTCCATCCCTATTATTCTTTGGGTTCAATCATTTAGTGCACTCCGCAAGGCAGCTATGAGGCCATCTTTCCATCATAACCTCTATTACTTCAGCTGCTAGTGAATTATCAAACCAGCAATCCATAAAGCCCTTAGAGCTCATATTAATTATCAGAAACTGATGAGATCTAAGCACATTAATTGATTCCTTTCATATGCATGCTTTTAAATACAAAACCAGCCCAAGACAGGAACATTTTTGAGATTTGCTGTTACGCACGTTATGCTGGGTTGCGGAACAGAGGGTGTTTGCTTAACAACTCTTATTTCACTTGGCTTAATGTGTCACATAATATAAATAACAATAGACTTTGTATGTACATCTCAAGACAACACTGCTTGTTAGATTAGTTTATCCGAAGTATTTTATGCGCCTTGGATGACCATTCTGGGCAAACACAGTGTTACCCTTTTGAAACCGAGGGCTATACAAAAGTCGGGGTGGGGGAAAAGAGGAAGGAATAATATATGGAGTATACGGTGTATGTGGCGTATGGCTAGATATATTGACAGACTTGGAATGGCATAAGCTGTTACCATCTCTAATTTGAGATGTGAGCATGTGGATGCATTTCCTTTACCATGATGCAAAAACAAGACAGATGAGCTGAAAGATCTTCAGAAAGCTATCCTGGAAGTCAATACTTCTTTTAAGCCCAAGTGCAGATTTACAGTGAGGATGTGGTGTTTGGTTTCCCCAGTTCTTCTGGAATCAAACAACATGAAAACGTTTGCAGATGACTCCAAGCCTGTTTCCACCAGCAAGTGGCACTCACGGTTTGAGCCTGTAGGGGAGGTAAGCAGGTAAAGCAGGACATATGTAGAACTTAAAGGCCCAAAATTTAAAGCCAGGACCCAGAAGTCATGGTGCTGGGCTGCTAGCTGATTCTATAGGCACAGATATATCATAGGGCCTTGGCATTCTGCAGGCGGGTTACCTTCTGAACATAAAGTCAGAACAGCTGGCTGCCTCGCCGACCCCTCAGACCAGTCGGGAGTAATGCACTGAGGAAGAGGCAAGTAGGGAACTAAGTGTTCTTGCAACATGCCTCGTTCACCAACAAATCCATGCTGTAAAAAAATCACAGGAGACACCCTGGGTATCCTTTAAAGACAGACCCTGGCGCACTGCCTTTGCAGCCCTTTGCCTTTCTAAAGCAGCCAAGAAAGTATGGGAGAGTCATCCGTGACAGGGAAAACACAGCTTCATTTCCCCACCCAGCCTGCATGAGGACAAACCTAACACTGCGTCTCGGAGAGGAGAGCACGTAAACAGTAAGCCATAGGGTGCTGAGGAGGAACTTTTCCAACTCTTGTGCCGAAGCCATGCCACCATGCAGCAGAGAAGCCGTGTTTCTGCGGGATGGATTGGGAAAGTACAAAAAGTGAGACTGCAGCCCACTGCTTAGATCACTGTCACGGGGCTGGAGGGGTCTGAAATTTTCAAGTGACTGTTAATTTGAGATGCAGAAATGGAGTTTAAAACAAGGATAAATAAAGGTGTATTTTAAAAAACGTGCAAACTGTGAAACAAAGCCAGGAAGCACCATTTAAACAGAGCGTATGAATAGATACCTACGCATACTTCCAGCCCTGAGAGAGCCACTACACCCCAGAGAGCTGCCTGAGGTGGCTCCTCTGCTCTAACACAGGGAAAGACTTGTACAGAGCCTGTAACAGCTCCAGAGATCAAACTCTGAAGACTGGAAGTCATTTCTAGCAAAGTTAATCATGCTAAAATACACCAGCTGCTTCGCTTGTGCACAACAGGCAGTCAGATAAGCCACACACTGGTGCTGGTGCGGTTGTCTCCAGGCCCCTGGGGGCTCAGCAGTTTGCAGAGGACACGGGAGATCGTGCCACCTGCTCTGGGTGGGGGGCATTCAGCCTGCCCGTGCAGACCTGCATGGCCTGGGGAAACTGGGATCCTGCTTTTAAGGCTAAAACCCTCAAAGCCAGAAATCATGAATATCCAAGGAGATATCCGAAAAAGAGAAAGGGAAAATCAGGTTCTGCTGCCCAAAGACCATGAGGAAATTTTCTCTTTGAGGCTTCCACAGCTGTCAGAGTAGCCCTGGGGAAGGTCTTGGACTGAAGCCTAAACCTAAGGGGCAGATCTGGGACCTTGTAGATGGGAGAGAACTGTAAGATTATTCCTGGGAAAAAAAAAAACCCAACCCAAACCTCTATTTTGCTTTTGTATCTCCATTCTTCTGTCCCTGAACAGAGAATGGTTCATTGGAGTAAGACAAACAAGCAGCTGTAGTTAATTCCACAGAGAGGAAAATCATGACTAACACTGCATCCGCATCCCAAATTAATGGGTACTCACGTATGGCTGGGCCAGTCCTTTGGCGCACCTCTGGAACTTGCATCTGCAAACTGCAGCAGGATGCCACATCTGTTAATATCACCATGGGCTGTCCATCCTGTCAAAGGTAAGTAAGGATCTGAGACCTCACAGAATGCACTAAAACATGAACACAGACTTTTCTGAGTCTCTCAAGTGCCAGAACTTGTTCTGGCACGTCATGAAAAAAGGCACCACGGAAGCCAATGGAGTGGCCTAGGCAAGCAGGCATTTGTGTAATTCACAGAATCAGGAGTCAGAATTAGCCCCAGAACAATGAATGGTCTCAAGATCTAATATTTATTCATAACTTCTGTTAAAATATTCTCAAATCAACCTAAACATAATTCTTCACCTATTCCAAGTCCTGAGGTCATGTGGCTGCAAGACCTGAGATATTGTTATGACACAAGGTTGGATAAGAATCACAGCATTGTAATTTATTCTACTGTGAACATGACAAAGAAACATTGCACTTACCTCTTGAGAGTCTATTTTTGTACGTGAAATAGCTTTGCACTTACACACAAAGTAGACACTGCATTGTATCTATCAGTGGGAAAATAAAACACGATTGGTTCATTTGGTCCTGCCGTTTGTCTTCAGACTTAGTTGTGACATTTGGGGAGACAGCAGGCCATGACAGCGGTCACCTGACATGACCAAGATTGTCATTGCAATGTCATTGCAATGTATTGCAGCACACAATGTTTCTCTCATTTATCAATAATATTTTATGCACAGAAGGTAAAACAGTATCCTGTGATGTTGTGCCACAAGTTCCTCTAAATCAGCAAGTCGGTGTAAGTAACATCTCAGTCTGGACCTACCTGCTATTCATGTTTGTTCGTTGTTGGGTCTTCTTTTTAGCCAATGTAGCAATTTCCACTTTTTGTAAAATGGCTAGGAGTCTGCCAAGGAATCACCCACAAAAACACACAGCTGCGCCCTGCGAAATGGGGCAGGATGCTGTGATGCAAGTGTCCACGACAGCAGGGGACCACTTGGGACCCAGAAGCTCTCTTCTGCACTTCTTTCTGTATTTGTATATTTAGGTGAATATTCTTCTTCATCTGTCATTTGTACCTGTTTGTATTTGCAAGCAGGATGCTAGCTTTGCAAAACTGATGTCTTTACTGAGTAAAGAAATAGAAAAAATATAAGATTTTTTTCAGTGGGAATAAAGTAGGAAAAGACCAAGAATTTATGGAGCCAACTATTTCCTTGATCGAGTCAGTTGAATGTAATAGATTTTAAGACAAGCTTCAGCAGTGATAGTTCAGGACATTCTGTGGGAAATACTTTGCCGTAAGAATTTGATATAATGCAAATTTTCAAAAAATTCACATGAGAAACTATTCCTTGATGTCCCTGCACACAAATTATCTTATTCACATTACGAAGGACTCCAACCAAGATAAGTGCCCCACTATTTCAAGACCTCAAGTTCATCATACGAAATAATCTCAGAGAAGCTACTGTAACCTGACCTGCAGTAACCTACCTCACACCTGAAATTGCTATTCTGAGATTCACAGGTATAACCCTAATGATGGCAGTCTGAAAGATGGGGTGCTCCAGCCTCCAAGCTAACATGGACTAGCAGTTTTAATGCCAATTCCTGTGGCTATGAGAATGTGTAAGAAGACCGAGGTGGACAGGAGGAAGTTTTTCTTTTGCAGAATTCGTTCTCTCATTAAGAGCAGAGCTACTGTATATGTAAAGATATAAACACAAATGTCAAGACTGAGCAGTCAATGCCCAATCTGTTGTTGCCAACAGAAAGTGTACTTTCAGCTTGTACTGTTTTATTCTTGTAATGTCCTATTCTAATTACTTATTAGCTCAATGCACTAGGAGCCATTTGCTAACCGGAATTTTAAATATTAATGCAAGAGTGTTTAAGATGTGTCCATTAAGGCTGGTAAAGTTCTGTTTGATTAACGGGCTTTTCATAAATGCACTGACACAAACTCTTTTTTTTTTTTTTAATTAATTCAGCCTGCAAATGAACATCATCCATTTTGCTATCATATTTTATCAGTCTGTAAAGTGCATTCTCACTTCAATTTTCAGCCCTGAATTCAGAACACTTTGTGAAAAATGACAGAATTTTAATGAGAAAGTGAACAACATGCCATCAACACCCTTTCGCCAGTAAAAATGAAAAAACATCAAGCTTTAAATCATGTTCCCTCCACACCTTTGGACATCTGCGATTCTGTCTGAGTCCTCAAAATCTGCTGTATCTATCACCAGGTGCAGCCTTTAAACGCTGAGGAGCTTTCTGCTTCATTGGTTGGCATGGCAACAGTTGTCAAATCATCCCTTGATAATGCTCTTTAATTGATTGTATAAATTATTTCTGAGATATGTGATTGCAAAATGATGTACTGAAGCTCTTAAGTGTACTGATCAGAGTATGTACATTTAAAAATGCGCTGCATTCACTGACCCTAGCCAAGAACCTGACCCTCTTACAAGCCAGAAATCCTTTAGATGAAGCCTAAGCATTAAGCATTAAGAAAAAGTTCAAAATGATGGCAAAGGTATATCCTACTCCAAGGGCAAGTTAACAGTTATACCAGGAAAGGTGACTTATAAAAACATCAACAGCAATAAAGCTATTGTTAATACGTTTGCTTCTGCACAAAGAACTAAATGGTCAGGGAAGACAGAGATGCTTTCTTATCCATTATACTCTGAGCCATTTTAGATCCTCAACTAGCCTAAACTCTGAGGGCAATGGTCCTCTGGCCAACAGGACACGTTTGCAGTGGAAATGCCTGTATTTGAGCTGGTTGTCTAGACTTACGTTTATGGCCAGCAGAGAGAAACATGCATTTCTAAGACAGATCCGTAAATGTCTAAAGAAAATCACAAGATCTGCTAAACTCAAAAGCCTACTTTCCCTCCATTGATTATAAAGAGCTCTTGATGTGATTAGCTCAGATGGAGGTACCTACATTCCAGGTATCTGAAATGAACTTAGATGATTCATTTTCTTCTGCTGTCTTTTCCATCCTATTTTCTTCAACAGGAGACTAAGACTTGTTCCATGATTTATGTGTAACTGATAAACTCTTCCAAGCCCATGCTTAAAATTATCTTTTTTTTTTTTTCAAACTTTTGTTTCCATTATAGTAAAACATCTGAATATTGAGATAAATTTACTATCTATCTGAATAAAAATAAAGAGATGCCTGGATCAATAGGTATCCACATAACTAAGATGAACATTTAGTTTCCCTAGTGCTTAAAGAATTTTGAAATAATTAATCTGGTTTTCTCTGTAAATTTCACTGTCAAAATTACTAATCATGAATAGACTGTTGTATCAGTGAACTGCAATTGGGCCTTAACACGTTGAACAAGCTTTAAATCCCAACTAGCATTTCAACACGTGAATGAGCACAGATAATCGCTTTTACAGATATACAGAGGGAGAAGGACTTATCTCGGCTGCAAAGCACAAATATTTCACTGACCCTCAAACAGAAATTTGGCCTCTTTCTGAGGGACGCCCTCCATCTCTATGAAGCAGGAAAGAAGGTGCCTGTTGTTAAGAAAAGGGTCATTTAAAAATAAAACCATCCTTAACAGAGAATTGAAATGTCTTGGGTTTAGATGTAAGGGATTTTTTTTGAGGCAATGCAAATCCCACACCCACTGACGCAGAAAAGACCCTACAGAAGAAAGGTCTTTGTGAAGATAAATAGCCACGTGTCTGTTGTATATTTATCTTTCCAAAATGTAGGTCATAAGACAAGCAGTGTCCCACAGCATCGTAGTAGAACTGGGCTCTCCCCATACCAATAACCCTCTTGCAGTCCACATTTGTCATCCTTACGTCTTAAGACTGGCATAAAGAGATTAAATGTGTGTACAGACACACATATATATTTCTCTTCATGCTGGTAACCAGAAAATGGCAGAGAAATGGTTCGTTCACCAGCTTCTAAAAACATACAAGATATTCTATACTAAATGGGTATATTCACAGCCATCTAGTATCCCCAGCATACTCCATTAACTCACTGTTGCCGTTACACTGAAGTTTCTGCCTCCTCTTGGTTGGAGAGGTTACCCTGACTTTGAAGACAAAGAGGGAAGAAGACAGTAAAGAGAATAAATGATGGCTCCCCTGTCACATGTGTCCCCTTCCTGGGTAAGATGCCCACTCTGGGGGAAGCAGTGCCTGGGCAGCAACTCCAGAAGGGTCAGGCTGCCATCAGGCTGTGCTTTAATGAGCTCGCCAACCCTCCTTGAGCCAGACGCCAGTGGCAAAGGATGGCTAACTGCTGGTGCAACAAAGAGGCAGGCAGGGCTACTGAGATGGCCAGGCTGGCGGCCATGCCAGTTCTTGCGATATCTGGTGCCCTTCATCAGTGCGGCTGAGCCTGCTGCCCTCCCGGCAACTCACCAGGAGCGACTCGGCTAGGACGGGGACCTGCTGAGCGCGTTTGCTTCTCTTCCTCAGCTGGGGTACCAGTCACCTGGCTGGGTCCAAAGCTAATGAGCTCAACTGGGATAAGAATACCTTCAGTGTCACATAGACCTACGGGTTAGGGCTTTAAATGACACAACGGCTGCAGCCTTGTGCAGAGCTCAGGATGGGCAACACCCTGTGCTCCTCGCACAGCTTTGTGCCACGCTTACTAGCTGACAGTGATCTTGCATTTATCTACTTCACACCACAGTCTGTTTGGTGCCTGCAGTGTAGGCATTCACCTAGAGGCAAAGAGGAAGGGGGGATTTTCACTTGTGTTAAATTACCTATGCAGTAATTGATAGATTGCTCTCATTTCTGAAAGTTGTAAGTTTTTGTAGCACACAAAATTAGTCAAAGTATAGAATGATCATATATTGAAAGACAAAGAAGTAGCATCTGTCTTTACATATCTAGGAGGTATTATCTATCCAGATTATAATCTAGATGAAGAGAACTGGGTAAATATCTCTTACTCTTGGATGAGGTAAGTATGCTCACTAAGTGAGATAGATGTATGATTGGCTTGACTTGAATTTATCCTCTTCGACTTCAGACTGAAGACCTTCAGGAGCTGGGTTGCGTTTCTTTCTTTTGTTTTCTTTCTAAATTCAGTTTTCATTTCCCAGCTATTGTCAGAAATCTAAATTCATCAAAACTCACACATCGTTTACCATCTAACCAGAGAACAGATAAATACATATGTCAGGCCTTGTTAGCAAAAAATGTCACTGACAAATGCCTTTTTTCCCCTCCCCTTATATCCTACCATACCTCATGCAGCTGATGATGAACAACTGCTGCTACTTAATCAGCCTGAATCTTCAGCACTGCCCCCTCAGATACGCCTGGTGTTGCAACACCTTTGAAAACTTAAAAAGCAAACAAACTGCCTTCTTTATACCCAAGGAAAAGGATTTTTTAGAAGGAAAGTTCTGTCCTGGAGGAAGGACCTTCTCAGCCTGAGTGCTTCTGCTGAACTCAGCACTGGAATATTTCATGTCTGAGAGAAAAAGACATTGCAAAGGTGGGAAATCCTCACTGGGACTCACAGCTCAAAGCCAAACATCCTAAACTCCATCTGGCAGTGATGGGCAGGCTGTGAAGATGCTGGGAGCCTAGGTAGCACGTGCCTGCAACAAGTGACCCACTTAGACGGCAGCCCGCTGTGTTTGCGCTTGCCATGGTGTTGCAGGGGTACATGATGGATAGCCTCACCAGGGCAGCCAGCGTGCCCGCTCGCTTTCCTGAAGCAGCTTGGGCTGGCTTTTCAGTGGCTCTGTCCTCCCGGCATCTGAATCTGTTACCCTCTGTGTCCAGCAGCAATAGGAAGAAGCAGTATTAAATTAAAATAAGTGAGATTATATTAAGAATTAGAACTTTTTTTTTTAACCCCTCAGGTCTGTATAACCTGGAGCTGATTGATGAAGGCAGTATTGGACCACCAGCACTGGAAATCTCCCAAAATGGGTTAGAAAAAGTGGGCACCACTGCAGTATTACTGGTCGTACACCTCCATGTCTCCTTGGCCCCTGGATGTAGCAAGAGTTGGTCCTTTCCTGTTTTAGGCAGTATCTGTGCAGATTCTTAAAGGGTGTATATATACACATACGTGCATACATACACACACTTCAGCTGAAGAACTGCAGATCTCTTTATATAGCGAGGGATTTAACACAAAAAAATCTCTGAAGGCTGAAATAAGCTGGAAGTAATTGTTGTTAGGGAGGTTCCCCTCCTCCGTGTGGGTCCCTTAAAGATTTCTGATTATTCTGAAACCGTGCTTCCACTCCAGTATTTTGCCTTGCTTGGAGGCAGCTGTGAAATAGCGGCAGCAGCAGCTGATTAATGCCAGGTGTACTTTCAAACCCATGCATCTGTATTTGTTGCTGCAGACTTAAGTAAACAATGACCAAATGTGGCTTTTCTAAGTGCAGTTTGAACTGTGTGTGCATACAAAAACTTAATCACTGTCAGCTGCTATGTCACAGGCTCAGAGGGCTCTACCCCCAGAGGAAAGCTCAAAGGAAAGTTCAAAAGGTACTAACCACTTGACACGTCTTGTGTTTTGGGAAGTATTTTTGGATGACCAAAGTGTGATAGCAATTTTTATTCTCAAGTCTGGTTTTCCTATCTGTGGAAGAAGGGAGAAAAGAGGATTTTTTAAATTTTTTTTAATGTATCTTTGTTCAGAGATTTTATGGCCCATATCACCAGTCGAACGAAGTATGGGATGGGCTGATTCACCTAAGGCTTGTCCGACATCGTGGATATTCCTCTTATCAGTTAAGATAAGTTCACCTTTCATTGTCCATGTGACTGGGGGCTTCCTGGTGAGTTGTTCTAATAGCTCGCTTTGGTTAAGACAAAAGAGGGAAACTAACAAGGATATTATTGGAAAACCGGTATCCAACATTGTACAGTCTGTGACACAGGTGATGAGGAATGCCTGTCATAACTGAAGTCAGTGCTGAGACCCCCAGTGATTTCCACCGGATCAGAATTCTATCCAGTATTTTGTGTGAATGAGGCATTCATCTTATCTTTAGGTGTTCAGACAATAGTAATAATAATAAAAAATATCATCCATCTCAAAACTGCTGGACTGGATATAAAAGTTCTTATCAAGTGAAAAAAAAAAAAAAAAGCTATTTTTGATTCCTGGACAAGAAAAAATGAGAGAAGGGACTAATGGACTACATTGTGAACAAACACGTATGAGAGGCAGAGAGGAGGAAGAGAGTGGAAGATAATTCTGAAGCCATGCTGGTGGACTATGCAGACTTGGCAAAACAAGTCACATATGTATGTCATCAGTAACTTGAAGTCTCTGAGTAACATGAAGTTAGAGCAGATGCTGACTTGAAATCTCATTTGTAGCAGGGTTAAATCATGTGTGGGCAATTATTAAATATTAAAAGCACAAGTCAAAAAGATTATCCAAAGAAGGAAAAAATGGAATATTTCATAAAACTTCTTGATGAGGAGGTGCTGATGAATGAAGACAGGCATAGGGAAGGATTTAACTGCCAGACTGAAACATTATCAATTTTGCATGCCAGGTGTTGATAAAGGCTACAGAATTCCCAGTGTATAGCCCTTGACTCAGGTATAGCGCTTTCCTGTCTTTAAACTTCATCTTTTCAATCCCTTATGGGCAAGGAAGAGTATGAAAGTAGTACCTGGACTGGCAAAGTCTTGCTCCTGTTTAACTTCATTTGTCTGTCGTGACATAGTGGACAAGAAGGAAAAACCTCTAAAGCTTCTGTCACTTTGAGCCCATTGAAAAACTATGAAACCGGGTTCTTAAGGGTCAAGCCAGCTCTTAGACTATGATTCCAGCCATGAGGACCGTGGCATTGGAAGAAGTATGGCATTTCTAAAGACTTTGGCAAAGGTCTTAATGGAGGAGCATGTGAGACCATCTAGCCCTCCGCTGTAACTGGGTAAATAGGGACTAAGACAACTTGTTTCCCCCAGGACAATTTCTGCCTTTCAGGAGTGAGTCTTTATGTGAAGTCAAGAAAGATGGACAATATTTTATTATAAAACCTAGAAAAAAAGCACCCAAATACCAAAATCTTCACAAATGTCCATTCAACTATAAAGCAGGGAATTAAGCTGTGAAGGGCTAGAACAGAACTAAATATCATTCCAAGACTTTATATTTTAATCTGATATTTATTTTTTTAATCTACCTTACTTTTACTCTTCATGAACTAGGTGTAAGCAGCCGTGCCAATACAGGGGGAAGAATCCAGCCACAAACTCCTGAACACTCTTCATTTATCAGGCCCACCCCTATAATTCTTCTGGTAGTTCCAAGGTTCCTATTAAAAAGTCTTAATACACTTCTAACTTACCAATAACAGAACTTTTTTGTTCAGTCCTGGCTTTTGAATTACATCTTCTCGAAATCTAAAGCAAGAGCTGTGTTGGAGCATGGTTCATAAGTTCATAAAGAAGTTAATAAATTATGGATATTCTACTTTTTCATAGATGGATTTTGGGACAATTTCATTTCTTCAATTACAAGGGGGCTTGAAAGTTCAGAGTCTTATCCAAGTACAGTATCGGACATCTGAACAATTTTCTGCTTGCAGAAGAGCAAATACAGTAGTATTAGACAATGATAATCTGCAATGTTTATCAAATGTTGGGATTTTATTGTGGTAGCTGCTGTGTTTCACAATTTGCAGAAGACGGGTAGTCTCCTAATAGTGGATTTAATTGGGATTTGAGAACAACAACAACAGCTTAAAACATCAAAGCTTCAGGAGAATATTCTTCAACATCAGCTCTGCTCTACCTCTTCCTGTCTTAACTCTCCCCATAAAAATCAGTGAAAATAATACTCAAAATTAAAGAGAAAGGCAATTTTAGAAACAAAATGCCCTGAGTTCAGAGAGCACTTGAGCACAGAGGTTGGAAGAGGGGGCAGTGTGCATTTGCTTTACCACGGAGACCCTGAGAGCTCAGCTGACCAGGTGTGAAGGCTGCCGCTTCCATCCGTGTCCAAGCCGCTCCTGGCTGCCTGCCCCGGCACCTGGATCCATTTGCAGCTGCACAACCTTCTTGGCCAAATTCTTGAAAAGACAAGGGTCACATTGTGATCTCTGCTGTAAATACACAGGCTGCTGCAGCTGCGGGAATAGAAATGGCAGCAGAAGCCAGCCAAAGTTGCTGCTATAAAATTGCAAATGGGCATTTGGAAAATAAATTCCATCAGAAGTTTTCATGAAGGTTTTACTTTGGCTGGTAGGCTGCCCAATCTGAGAATATAACCCCAGGCTTACGTCCTTTCTTGCTGTTAGTCATATATTAGTGTAACTAGGCTGCATTATTTCCAGACTCCCTTGGAGGAGAGAGAGCGAGCATCTTTATTTATCTGGTACATCAGAGTGCAGCAATCCTTCAGCTCAGACTCTCTGAGCAATGCCAGAGGAGGAGATTGGACCTCCTCCTAAACTGGGCAAGCCACCTCACTGCCCAAGCCACAATTCACTGTCAGGCTATGCCATAGCAACATAGAGGAAAAAAGACCGTGCTTCACGAAATAGAGATGGGTACATGGAGATTCAGCAGCTAGCATAAAATTTAATTATTATTCTCTGTTAAGAGCCCCTTAAAGAAATTGGCTACATAGTACAATCCTTTGACCAAACTAGAAAAACTGTATTAAGAATACACAAATATTTGTAGATATTGAAGGTAGAGAGAACATTTCACCCTGGAAGCTCATATACTGCCATGAGGTATCTTCTTTCGGAAGCCCACAGATGCAGTGTTATATCTGAGCACAGAAGAACATTTATTCACTTTGCTTCTAATTTTTTGATAAGAATAAGATCATCCTCCTCTCCTCACTCACAGAAATCAGAATCCAGTATATTTGTCTATTGGAAAATTATTCAGGTCTTTTGCTCCCTTCAACCTTTTTAGCTGGGATTGTCCCTTTACTAGGCTTATTGTTTATTTACTTTCAGGGAGCTGGGTGGGAGCTACAGGCGGGTTGAATAATTTTCATTTACAGTTGTGCCATTCAGCACCATGGGTTGTCATTACTGTTTTATTATCTAGAGAGACCAATGCAGGAGACCACCCTTAAGTCAATTCACATCTTACAAGACCACCCTAAAGTTGCCCAATACATATTAAATATGATCCTGGTTTACCTTTCTTAGAAGTATGCCTTCATTAAGATTTTTCTCAGATCCTGAATAATTCCTCAAGACTGGTTTCATTGTACAGAGATTGCTGAAGTATGGAAAAAAGAGATCACAGCTGCATTCCCTTTTGGTGCATTATATCAGTGACGTCTACAGGTGGAGCAGAATTATGAATTCATTGCTGATGAAAGATGCTAATGTTGGTTTTCATAATTCTTTGTGTTTTCCATTTTCACAGACACACATAAATTTATGTTTGAAATCATACATTTTACTATTCCAATGGGAAATTATTGATAGATGTAGATTTTGCACATGGTATGGTTTTGAGTGCAGCTTTTTATTTTATTTGTTGGCTATGGGTTTAATGACAGGGTGGGAGGATGAGAAAACTCCTGATGTACATACAAATAATATTATTCAGCTGGCCTACTTGATATCAAATATGAAACTTCTGTGCTAAAATGGTCATGTTTGCTGCCTGTGAAGATTCAAAAACTACAGCTGGGTCCGAAATGTCGCCATTCCATGTTTATTATGAATTTTTATTTGTTTCCACACAGTCCTCTTTTAAATGTTCATCATACATGCAAATACAAAATGCATTTCTTCTTATTCAGCCTAACACAGATTCTGTGATCCCCTGTGAACAATCAGCCTGGGAAGGGCTTTGCTGTCTTAACTCATTGCATACGCTGCAGCTTTGTGCCTGTTTATGGAGCTCATTGGCTACACTCAGCAGAGAATTGAAATGCGGGATTTTTCAGTCCTTACTTCAGCAGTGTGAGATCCAAAGGTTTCCCAAGTAATCAAAAAAACCCCAAACCACCCGCCAGTGTGTGAGCAGCCTCACAACCTCTAAATAACACTTACTTTGCGTATAAGAAAAGCAGTAACCACTTCTGCAAAACGGAGCAGGTTTTTGCCTCGCACACTCGCACGCTCACGCACGCATGGAACGTACATGGTAGATGCATCCTCCTCCTTCCTTTTGCATAGTGTCGTTTTTTAGAATGCCTAATTGGTTTTCACCGTTATACTTCAAACCTGCAAATCTCCTGTAGTTCAACTAAGTGTAATCACAGTGCCCTGCCCACGTTTACTCCTGTGCGTGACAGCGTGACAGCGTGATTACAAAGGGTTGAGGGAAAGAATGGTGATGTGGCCTTTAGACGTTTATGAGACGAACCGCTGTCAGGTAGAGTGGGTAGGATTTCATCTGCAACAGTCTGGGCAGATTTACACCCAGGAGCCTGACGAGGACAATGTGTAACACCAGACTTGAGCGTGGCACAACCCCTTTGCTATCAGATGAGGAAACTATCCTCATCCACCGGTGGTGGTGATGTAAACACCCAGCTGAGCAGCGGGCTCCTGGACACCGAGGCTCAGAAGAAGCTGCAGTTCTCTGACAGCGTTCATGCCAGCCAATTATGATTATTCTCCTTCTTTAATTACTTTTCAATTGAGGTAGAACACACGATATTATCACCGTCTTCTCCTCTGATTCAGACAGCCGACACAGGGAGCGTATATCAGGATCTGGAAAACATTCAGGAGGGTGACTAAAGAATGCAGCATGAAAGTACATTTTTTGAAAATTTGATATGGTCTTTGTTGGACATTTCCTCTCCTTATCTGCTTGTATTTTCACTTTCAAGTTGATAACACCCGGGCTGAGTTGAAACACGGTGATATTTCTGCCATTCTTTTCTGAGTTCATTGTGAGTTTTTTATCATCAGCAGAAATAGAGGGAGACTGAATTAAACAGGAGCTGCAGAACTTGGAGCTTGCGATAACAATACAAATGGATTTTCTCTAACAGAGAAAAACAGCTGTCTCCATTATTTGAATGCTTCACCTTTCTCCATTCCATTAATTGGGTCTTTGATCACAAGCTGAGGTGGAGAGGCCCTGATAAGGAATAGGTTATTAGTAAAGTAGCCTAAAGGAATGAATTGGGCCTAGCACTTGCTGCAGAAGATGAGATAAACCCATAATGCCTGTGTGTGTGAGTGGTAGAGAGTGATAGGGCTCTCCGACTGCCCTGAACTGCTTGCAAGGAGACTAATACTCTAGTGCTATGATAGCTAATGCAGGATATAAATTTAGCTCCCGGGAATGGAATAGGATAAAAATTCCATAAAGAGTTTTCTGTAAATGGCTTACACTTTTATATCAAACTGTGTCAGAGTATTCACAAAAAAAAAAAAAAAAAACCCAACATTTTCTTGATCTCACTATATGTTGAACACAACTGGAGGCTTTCAGTATAAGAAGAGGGAAAAATTACTGTTACATTTTTTCACCAAGACATTAATAAGAGCACCCTTTGAAGTGCGGTAAAGCTAAATTGGAGGAATTAAATTTGATTGAATCTAAGCCTGTTTATTTTTCATTTCTGCAGAGCAGGCGTTGAGTGATTTGTAATACTTCATTGGAAATCTTCAGGAACTTGCTATCATGTAATCCATTTTTTGCTGAAGAATATGACCGCAGGGGACAAGGCCATATTGGTTTGTTGTTAATGTACTGGAAAGAGGTACTATGGAGAAAACAGTTAATATTAAATTACGAACACAAGGTTATCTTTCTGCTGCACATGCTCCACTGCCCTAGGCAGGGGTAATCTGTTAATAGCATTCAGCCAAAATGACACCATTAAGGAACTGAAGCTACACATCTTTAGCAAGCTGAATGAAGTATAAAGCTGGTTTTCTATCAACCTAGATGCAATAAATTATCCATGCTGCTAAAAATTGATACAAGACAGAAGTTTGATAGAACTGGCATCCCAACACAAATGGAAGTGCCGCTTGTCAGGAAAGGACACAGAGATGTGAGTGCTGCAGGCCTACCTTTTATTTGTGTCTCTCTTTCCCCGGTACTGTTTTTTCATGTTTTAAGTGCCAATCTGGCACATTGCCTACAGTGGCATGTAAATGGTGCGAGACTGAATGTGGAAAGACAGAAAATGCACAGCCCATAAAGCAGGGTAGATGAGGAAACACGGAAGATGCTCATCCCTGGTCTACCTTGAATGAATCACTGCTTTTTAGTATCTGATCTTCACCGCAGATGTCTCTGTGGGGGGGGGGGGAAAAAAAAAAGGCAAAGACTATGTTAAACAGCTTCTTCCTAGAAGCACTGGTTCAGATTTGTTCAGCACTGTCCCATGATACATGAGGTCTCAATTCCTCCCATTGAAACTGTTTCATGTTGTTATGGCATAATGAAAGCTTTTATTATGGCAAAGAAGAGAAAAGTCAAAACAGAGTGTTAGGAGCCCTTTTAACCGTATGAACTTACAGGATCATTTTCCCTTTTTAAATTAATTTCTTTGACTGTATGGGTTCAGTGTTGGTTCAGACCCCGTCTAGAAGGACCTGGAGTTAGATCTGTGAAGGTCATAGTGCTCACATCACACTTAAAACTCTATATAGGATAAAAATGTGGTCCTGAAACCTTCACCCAACTTCTGCCCCTTCCTGGGAAGAGTAGCACCTCTATGAAGTCTCTGGTTTGTCACAGAATTTGTCTGAAGTTGCCCCAAGAGAGGTTACAGATCTTGACCTGTGATGGTACTGAGTAGCCACACCTCTCCCTCCCTGTTCTGCCTCCCCTAGATTTAGAAATGAGTCGTCCTCGAGGTATGCTCAGCAGATTTGGCTCTCAACTGCCTTGGTGGAAGGGGTGTCCCTTTCCTTCCCATTTGTCCAAGGTGTCAGCGGAGACCCCAAAGCAGAGAGGTCAGACCCAGCTGATGCTTCACTGATGCTGTTCGGTGGTGGATGGCCACACGTACCATCCCTCCATTGTAGCTATTTGACTTTGCAAGAGTGAAGAAAAGTTCAGTGGGCTGGGAAAAAAAGCAAAAGGAAGAGGTGTGATACTTCTGTTAGTTAGGCAGTTGTGTGAAAGGGATAGGGACAGAGAAACCAGGTTTTCACTCCCTATGACAAAAACTAGTGTTTGGGGCTTTTTTTTATCCTCCCTATTCCACTCATCTAAGGTGAAATGACACATAGGAATAATGTGGGATAACATTTAAGGGCAGCATGGCTGGAATAAGGACAGTGGGATCTGTACAATGAAGGGAGGAAGGGACCTTGGTCCGTATGGTTTAGGAGGAACATACTTTCTTGAAGAGAGTTTTCTTGTTTTCCACTTAGCTATGATGCTGGGCTTCCTTTGAAGTGGCATGGCCTGTTCAAAGCTGTAGCATCTATCATACAGAAGTTTCTGCTGAAACAGAAGGTAGTGGCTAGATAACGTGCTGGCCTTCCCAGATGAGCTGGCTTCATTTTGGTGTCTGAAGGTACAGACAAGCCCTGGGGATCCATCTCTCCTATTAGGATCCATTGGCTATAATTGTATATTTCTTCTATTTTAGTAGAGCTTTTTAAATTGATTTTTTTTTTTTTAGTGTCTCCGTGAGGGCCAAGCCAAAGACAGCAAGGCTAAGCTTTTGTCAGACCAATTCTTGCGTAGTTCAAGGGCATCTACATCCCACTATAGCACAGGAAAGAGGTCTACAGAGACTTTTAAAGAAGTTTTTGTGGTTTCAGAGCAGTGGAATGTGACTGCACAGAAAAGAATTCAGCCTGCTGAGTGCCAGTTACCTCCTGTTCACTGCATTAGAGGCAAAATCCCTTACAGTACCCCAGCAAACTGTCTCAGTTAGCCTAGGTGTCTCCACACACAGGATCAATACCTATATACAAGTTTTCCTCTGTTTCATTGCTTGTTTTTTGAAATGAAGTAAGAGAAATAATTCTATCAATCCCCATTCATCATCAAATTACCCCACAACAAACCATGTAGCATGAAACATACTGGCAGCATTGTAATAGCCACAAGAAGGAAAGAAAGTGATTAAAGCACTTAGTAACAAGTGGGGACAATGCATATTTTTAAAAGCAGCATGAAGACTCTCCAATATTTACTTGATATGTAGTTACTTAAAAGATTGAGAGTGGAATTTTTATGGTATATTACATCAAGATAGAACAGAATAAAAGGGAAGGCCAGATGACTTCGAAAGAGAAAAAAGGGAACAGTCTAATTTCTAACATTTCTAAGGGAACAGTCTAAATGAGCCTCCCAAAACTCATTAAACAGGTCTAGATTCTGAATTACGAGATAAATTAAGTTCCTGAGTTCAATATGGGAGCATAGATTTTTTTCAGACTGTTAGTTACATAGTATTTATTTATTGAAATTTATTTTAACCTCAGAAAGTCAAATTTACAGTCTGATTTTCTTGTTTGTTTGTTTTTCATTTTACATGAGTTCAGAACTGTCGCTTTCTTCAAATCTAGGGAAGATGATTTCATTTGGTTGAATGACATGATTGCCGACGTAGTTTTAAATCTTGAGCTAAACTGAAGAGCTGATATATGATATATGAATGTAATTTAAGTCAGATCTCTTGAGAGGAAGATGCTGTAGTTCAACTGCCATTTACAGCTACAGAAAGTAATTGGAAAAGTGCTATTAGATTAGAATGGTATCCTTTCAATCTGCCTTGCCACAGGTGTAGACGGGTGAGGGTCCCTCTAATGAGTTGGTAAGTAAGGACTAAGTCTGGTTAAAAATAGAACATTTCCCCGCAAAAATTTCCATTGTGTTTCAGAAAAAGCACTTTTCCCTGTGAAAAACCCTGAGCAGGAAGCAAGGCAGAGAACACACGGAGGCTGCCCATAGCATTGGGTAGCAGGCACCGTCTCACAGCCTGTGTAACCCCCCCACCGGCTGACTGCCTCAGGCTGCAGTTCACCTGTGCGCCCTGGAGCGAGGAGGTCCATCATGGGACATCAAATGATGATGTGTAGGACAGCGTCCCTGTGCATCTGGCATTGCAGCAAGGATAGGTACGTTCAACAAGGATCTCTCCCAAGCCACCGCAGCCGGGATGAGTCTCAGCAAACTTCAGTGATAGTGTTTGCTCTCTACTCTTTCGGAAAGAGCAGAACTGTAAGCAGTATTTGCAGCCCTTCGCACATTTAGTGATATGCAAACTGAAGTACTTTTCTCAAAACTAAATGCCTGGTTTATGACTTTAGGAATTTAGAGGTGGAATGAATCCGAGTGGACTAATCCATCCACAAATAATCCCACAGTAACAAAGAGAAATGCACGTATCAGCAAAGGTCCATTTCTACTGTCAGCGCAGGTCTGGTCCTTCAGCGTGCTCTTCAGCGCTGTGCCCAGCAGAGCAGTCAGTGCTTGTCTGGTTTTAAACAAAGGAGTCTACCCTACAACCCAGTGATTTCTTCTTCACAGGAGACTTCTGAATGTGAAAAGGAATTTGCTCCATTTTATAGTTCTAATGAAACATTCTTCTATCTAATTACTTAAGGTACTACTAATGTTATTGAACTATGGGTAAAATACATAATAGTCAGCACTAACAGAATAGATATGTGAGCCGTAATAAAATAATATGTATTTGGCACCTTACTGCATTACATAAGTAGAAGCAAATATTACACTGACTGGTTTCTCTTAAGAAAGCATCTGAGTGTGTTAAAAATACTGACCTTAATGGGAGAAAAATTACAGAGGATGCATCTTTTATTGTCATTGACAAAATCTTATATGAGCTGGAGTGTCTGACCTTTCAGTGAGGTCAAAATTGCAGCATCTAAGGGATGCAGACCTAAAGAATACTGCCAAAGGAGACCCTCTTGTTGACTACAGGTCTCTAGAGGAGTGAAGGGGGCAGGAACAAGAACCCAAACAGTCATGTCAGTCAAAGGGAAATACCTGGACAGGGGCAAAGGCAACCTACACATCAGCACCTTGCTGATGCCGCAGGCAGGGCTTTGGCTTGTCTTTTCAAGATATCCTCTTCAAGGAGCAAAGATTGCTGGGGAGAGTCAGGATCTGCCTGAAAAACAGGACAAGAGTGTCTTCATCAACAGTTCAGAGCCTAACGTGCAGACACTTGCAATGGGATTTGATAGCAGGGCTGATAATGTTCCGACACCTTTTTCAGAGCCTTGGATGAGATCCGTCAAGTTTGCAGATCACCTCAAACTGGGTGAGAGTTAACAATACGCTGAGGCAGTGTGTGACAAGGAACCCAGCTTCAACAAATCCAAAGAAAGAGTCGTCCTCCTGGGATGGAATAACTCCATGCCACGCTCCATGTTGTGGGTTGCATGGTTAGGCAACAGCTCCGTAGAGAAAGATCTGCTGTTCTTGGTGGTTAACAGGTTGCGTGTAAGTCAGCAATGAGCTCCTGAGGCAGTGGAGTCTCACCACGTCCTGGCCTGCATTAGTAGAACTTCCTGGAGCTAGAAGGTCAAGAGGAATGATCGTTCCCCTCTGTTCAGCACTTGCAAGAAGCACTGTGTCTAATTTTGAACCTCTTAGTACAAGAAACATCAACAAGCTGAAGTGAGTCAAGTAGAGTGTCACTAAGATGGTTGGGGGCTGGAGCACATAGTGTATGAGACAGTGGATTTGTTTGGCCTAGGGAAGACAAGACAAAGGATGGATGTGATTATCATCTTCTACTACCTAATGGGTGTGTACAGAGAAAACAAAGTCAGACTTTTCTCAGGGGCACACGGCAAAAAGCAAGAAGCAACAGTTGCACTTTTTGGCAGGGAAATTGCCATCGAGATACGTAAAAAAGATTTCCATAACAACAGTGGTTAGGTGAAGGGACAGGCTTCCCAGAGAGACAGTGTAGATGTCCTTGGAGGTTTTAAAACACGGACCGGACAGTGTTCTGAGCAACCTGAACCAACGTTGTTGTTCAGGTTTGAGAGGGAGATGGGACAAGCTGACCTCCAGAGGTGCCTTCCAACCTCATTTGTTCTGTGACTCACTCTCCAGTTTTAAAAGGCTTCTCTTTGAACTCTACAGAAACATCTTCTATGGAGAACTAGCTCTTTCTCTCTAATTTTAACCATCTGAAAGATAGATTGGGGAATTTGAAGAATGTGAAGTTAAATCACAATGTGATTTACAGAATATGGTGTTTGCTTCTGGTTAAGCCAGTGATAGCCAGAAATCATTACACAGGTTGGTGTTGCTGTCATTTTGACAGGTGATCAAAGGATGAAGGGAATAAACTATTACCTTGCTCCCAGTTTGTTTAAAGACACCAAGAAATGATGGAGTGACCAGAGCGTGGTGTATTAAATATGTTTTCAAAAACACAGGATTTTGGTTATAGGTATTGCAGGACAAAAATTTCAAAACATGTACTTCCCATTTTAATGAGGAAAATCTCCGTACAAAACCAGCTTTTGGACACAAATCACAGTGCTTGTGCCTCTAAGTAACTGACTGCTAATGTAAATCAGGTGCTCAGAGGAACAAGTATTCTGAGTTGTTTATTGTGGAGGGCAGGTTTTGTGGATTCAGAATGGCTCCACACAAATCTCTTTGGAAAATCATTCCTCACATTCAACACGACTTTTTACGCTTTGTGGTCTGTGCAACTATACATCTCTTATTGTGTCCGTAAAGTAACTTCTCTAATTACCCCTATTCCACTCCCACTTCCCAAAATGACATTCAAAAATACAGGTGTGTAAAAATCATTATGAGGAATAATGTTTGCACTACCCTCATAATGGCTGCTTTAAGATTTAGTCTCAGTACATCAATCCACACGAGAAATTTGCAGATGTTAAAAACACATACACTCTATAAATTAATCTATGCCACTTGAGGGAATTGAAGGAAAGAAAGAAAATTCATATAATTCAATGTAATGAATTCAGATATCTAGCAGCGTGACTTTATCACCAGCTTCTTTTTCATTTTAAGTGTAGAAACTGGCAATCAAAGTTAGCACAAAAGTGATAGTCTTTTTATAAATGCACATGCTTTGCTGTTGGATGCTTCTTGGCTGATAAGCACGGCTTCTCAAGAGTATTTTCAGAGAGAACCAAAAGGCAATGCTGAATAGTTCAGATGCAAAAACTGAATAGGAAATGATGCTCCAGGCAAACAAAAGCCCCAGCAATGCTTATTAATTGATTATAAATCATTTTATCTTAGAATAAAGGAAATGATTCTACTTGCAGTTTTGGAAAAGAGGGCCACAGAGCAAGGGGAGGGGCAGATGTGAATGAAGGGATACATGGAATATAAGCACCTCTATGCTGTCAGTGAAAATGTAAATTGCAGTAGGTAAGCAATGCAAAGGGAGATTTAAAAAAAGTAGCATGAAGGATATTTTTAAGTGAAAAAAGATTTTTTTTGTGTGTGCTACAGCAGTCACTGTCAGTCAAATTATGCTTGCAATGACCCCCACAAACCTTTCATCCATGCATGGATTACTGAGGGAGCATATCAGAAAGGATCCACTTAGTAACCTTGTTTCTAACTGTTCTGGAAGTCTTCAGGTCTCTTCGGCCCTGCAGACAGGGACCAGACCCAGTGTTTCTCCATTTAGCTGAGGCCACAATTGTTACAGCTCGGTTTGAGTTCCCTTCACAAATGATCTCAGCAGAACTGCTCAGATCTGTTTCCAGTGGGAGACAAAAATAATGGTTCAGGGTGGTTTTCTGTTCTGGCATTGGAGTTCTGCACAGCTTCCTGCTTCTCTTCCTCCCAGGTCGCGTGGAGGGGTCAGTAATCGATCTCTGCAAGACGACAGGGTGGGACACACCTCATGTTACCCAAGGCAACGCCACTGCATTTGTAGGGCTATCACAGCTGAACACAGAAGCAGCAACGGGAGCAGCTGGTTGACAGTATTCAAAAGGTGGGTTATGGCCTTACAGTGGGACTGGCTCTGTGACCACCTCTGGATGTGCTAGCATCACAGCTGAATCTGGTTGCCCAGGGCCTTGTCCAGTCACGGTTTTAAGTTCTTCAGTAACAGAGATTTCACAGACTCCCTGCACAGCCTGTCCATCTTCATCTTCTCTTTAACCCTGACTTAAGGGAATTGAAGAGCTTTTGAATTCAGAGGCGGTAAAAGGAGCCTCAGTACTACACAGTCTTGGTGAAATGGAGGTCTTCTACCTCTAGGACACAGGAATCCATCCAGGAGTCTGTTTCTGCAAAAATTTTTGTTTCCACAGATATTTATAAAAGGTGATAGACACTAGTGATGATTCTCTGATCGCTTGTTATTCAATTTACTCAGCATTATGCTGGCTAAACCTTTGGATGGTTAGACCAGGGATTTGGGACCCTGTTATTTTATGCCAAAACATGGTGTCTTTGAAATTTGTAGTAATGTGTGGAGGTTGCTGCAAGTCAGTGTAATTCAGTGCGTTCTGTGCTCTAATTTTTTCTTCATATCCTATATCTGTGAATATGCTTCAGAAATTGTAGACTGGAGTTTGAAGACTAATTTTAAGAATCTGGTGACTGGACATCTATGGACAGTGTACATGCATTCATGTGTTGGCATAGATGGCAGAACTGGATCCAAAGCAAAAAGAAACAACCCATGACAGAAGATGGTTGGAACTGCAAGCACAAAGTCCATAGGTGAGCATACATCTCTACGAAGTTCACAGTTCAGCAAGGTTACCTGCATGGTGCAATTGAGTGCTTATTCTGGACCTGGTGATATCTGCCATGCTATTGGCTGTCCCCAAATCTTCCACCAGTTATGGATTTGGAACTGTTGGGTAAAAGAAAAAAAATTAGAAAGGAGGTAGATCAAACTATCAGGAAACAGAAATTTGGGGGAAAATTCTAAATCTTTTTCTGATAGATAAACAGAATGAAAAGTTGTGCTGAGACTGGTGGAGGAGAACTGCCAAGCCTGTACCAGCTGACATGGCAGAGGAGATTAGAAAGAAATAGTATTCCCATTTTGGGTAAATACTGCCCTGCATGGCAGCTGTCTTTTGATCATGTTCAAGTCGTCATCACAAGGAAATGGAAAAAAAGATCATGAGAGGGATAAAAGGAAGACCTTCCAATAGACAGACTTTGGAGAAATGCTTCCATGACAGTGATTTGTGTCTGCACATCTAGCCTTAGTCCAAACCATCATCTATAATCGGTGCTGGAGCTCATGAAAATGGGTGCTGCCTTGCACGGTAACAAGGAATGCACTGTTCATTACTCATCAGAAGGTGTGTTAAGATACCCTTAAGGAAGAGCTTCCGTTAAGGGGAAATGCCTATTATAAATTTTTTATAATCCATGTGCTTGTTTTAGACAAGTCCAAATAAACTTTGAGTAAAGGGCTGCCACAAACATGAGGACTGTCATATTTGAACTAACATGGTCACAGTGGTCATATCTGGGACATTTTATCTTCAGTCTCATCTTCAGTTCCTTCTCTGCTGCGTATCTGCTGCCTTTTCTTTGTATAATAACCCAAGGTACCAGACAGGCAACAGAAAAAAGCCTACAGCTTCAGCAGGCAAAAGGAGTGATAAATCTTTCAGGTTATTAAAAATGAGCCCAAAGTTGTCATTTTCCTATCCTGCAAGATTTGTCTGTTTCCATATTGTTACTTATTCTTCATTAATAGCATAATGTAAATTGACTTATATTTGGTCCCATGCCTTTTTAAATTTTATTTCATATTTCATATGACAAAGCTGTGATAAAGAGTCATCAAAATCATTGTTACACCATATTTATATGCACTACTGTCATTTGTTCTAACTTTTCATTGTCTTCTTTTTTTTCATCTGGAGAATGACATTTCCTGTATCTCATAAATGTTTTAAACAGCATTTTCAAAATACTGATGTAAATAATAACAATAAAATATTAGCAGGGTGCTATTTTTGACTCCATTTCTATTTATCACCTTCTGCTTAAACATATAATGTGTTTTCACGTTCTAACTTTCACTTGAATATTACAAATCTCTTCAGCAGCATGATTTGACTCAGTCTCAAAATGCTTGTCGAAGGAAGAAAATTAAAATATCCCTCTTTTATACAAAGAGAAAATCATAAAAGTCGTCCTGAATGACCTGGCCAGCAACTTGGTTCGGGGAGAGGACGCAAGAACCTGGACTATGCATACTCTGCATTGAGTACCAGTGGCATTAACTGGATGTTTTTCTTTTTGTTAGTGTTGTCTCCCTAAGAAAGCAGTTGTTTTCACAATAACCCATGGGAGCTTTGGAAGTATTGGACCCTCCTAATCTGGCTAGTGTTTTGCCTTTTAAAGTTTTCTCAAAAGAACACAGAACCTCACAGATCCGTTATAGAAACCCATTTTACCATAGGGGACCAACTCAAGTTTTGATGTTTGCTAGTTGTGTGAAGGTACCTGTTTTCTGGATGATCTATGCCTTCTAGATGGCAGCTGTCTATTCAAACTCTTGCCTCATGTACTCAGGCTACATAGTCTGACTTAGTATAGTCAATTCTTGACATTCAGAAAAAATTTTCTTAGTATTGTCTTTGAACACTACTTTTTATTGATTATTTAATGAGAGACCAGTACTACTCACAGACCTGTGAGACTTCCAGCAAGAATATATGACTGTGAATAATTGTTTCTTAGTTAAGAAGAAGGCTTGACCAGAGCAGATAAAATCCAAAACTGTTCTGGTCATATAATTTATTTTGGTGATGGCCTTAAAGAAGATACCTCAAAGAAAGTGTAAAAACCACGATCCTGATTTAAACTCTGACAAGCAGGGTGTAGTGTCTGCACCAAGATGCAAGAAAAATTTTACAATGGATCTCAAGAGCCAATCTGTATTTCAGAGCAACTCTATTTTTGGCATAAATTTTTTTGGGCAAAACTTTGGCAACACTTCCTTGAAACCGAAAACACACAAGACTGAAAAAAGTATTAGTTTTCATTGATTTTGAATTTCATACTTCTAAATATCATTGAGATGATACCTTTAAATGTCATTTAATATCATTGTTTTGTGCAGGGCTCAGGGGAGGATATAGAAAGGTAAAATGGAAAGGAACGTTCAGAATCATCAAGTTATATTTTCCATAAACGGATCCAAGTTCATCATAGTCCTTGTTAGGCTATTTCCCTTTTCCCCTTTCTTTCCTACCCCAGCTACTCCTATCTGAAGATGGATCAAGAACCCCAGGGAACTGAAAACCTGTCTTCTTGACATTTCCATATCAGGCTACCTATTCAATTTTCTTTATATTCTTAATTAAATCCTGATTTTAATTAATTGTAGCTTATCAGCCTTTTTTGTGAACTTCCAAGTATTTCTAGTATCACCATGAGACAATATGTTACAGATAAATAGAGTTTAAAGTGTAAACAAGTATAGAAGTCACTCATAACCCAACTTTCTGGCATTTTGATAGGGATTATTTACAAACGTGCACACACACACTTACATATGCATATATATTTTACCGGGTTATGAGCACATTTTGTATTGGAACAGTTCCAATTAGACTTATTTGTTAAGATGTACTCTAACTTAGTTGACATTTTACCCCAGGGGAAAATCTTTGCCTTTTGTATAACGTGTCTTTAGATTCTAAGCTTATGAAAATCATGTCCACTGAGAATAGTATAGATTCTCAGTGTCAAACCCCGAGTCAGGTTGTGTCATTGATTTTTAAGTAGGACTCGTCATTAAAATCATTTTTTCAGAAGGCAAAAAATGAAAACATCAATAAAAATGTCTTAATTATCTTCTTAAAGAAGCAACCCATAAAATTAGCAGGAAGGCCATGAAAGCGCTTTCTAAATGCAAATACATTTCCGTACAAGGCAGGACTTAGGTTTGTTTTTACCTCAGAAAGCATTTAAAGATCATTAAAATGAGACTAGATGAAACAGGTTGTGTTTTGATAATAGAGCAAAAAATATCAGAAGACTGAAAGACTGAGTGGCATGAATTGAATATAATTTAGAACTGATTTTTCAGCAATTAAGTTGCTATAATTTGTAAAAAGGCAATAGAGTAAAACAAATTAATTGTGCTAAGAAATTTCTTAGAAATACAAGGATCAGACAAAACTACATGGAAAGGTATGGCATAAATAACATTAAGCAATTTTTTAAAATTTCAGACATTTCAGAAGCCCTTTTCCAGGATAAAAAAAGAAAAGGGCACTTAAGACTTCTCTGAATTAAACATCTTCATGAAACAAACTCTCCACTATAACTATAGCAGCTTATTTCAGTGAAATACAAAACATTCTTCTGTGTACGATGTCACGTGCAAGCCTGGTCAGTTGTCAGAGCCTTTGCTATGAGGGATCCACTGAATCTCCCATAAATTTAACATAATGAGTTAACTGAATCATCACCACATTAACAAGTAACTGCAAACACTCAAGCCATTAAAGACCGTCCCCATCAAACACGTTATGAAAGAGTTTCACAAAGCACTCATGGACATTCTTCAGTGACATCCCAGGATGAAAGAAATATCATCCTTCCCCATCAAAAATTAAAGTTCCATTAAAAATGATTATGAAACTCCGTCTGCTAAGTAAAGGGTGGCATCTGTGTTCTCTGCTTAAAGGAAAAGTAAGGTATACCCATCTTTACATGGATTTTTCTTATTTAAAATGTATTTAAATTTGAAAGATAGGTTTGTGGCCTTCCCAGGTAATCCATGATCTGCTATCTCGACCAGAACAATTAAACTCTTTATGTAGCTTTGCTAAATATGTTCTTGCTAGAATAGATCTGCTGAGATTTGTTCTGAATCTTCTATGTTATAAAGATATGTCCCAAACAAGAATTTGTTAACACACTGATCTGTAATAATTTGCTTTTTATGCTATCTCACAATTACTAGTCCTTTTAAGAGCAATTTGAAAAGTGTAAGCAAATCTTACACGATATTTTAAGTATCTATTTCATATCTGAAATTATAATTGTTATTATGCTGCACAAGACTGGGAAGACAAAAGCAATATACTCAAGAAAAATAAAGCACCACAACAGATATTTATCATCTGGCAAAAAATAAGGAAAATGTCATACTAAACCAGGAGTTTAATAATAAAAATATGGTGGTGTAATAGCAATTCTTCAAAAAATCTTCCACATACAAAGACATTTTAATAACAGTAACAATTAACATATTTCAGAGCAACATATTAATAGTCTTACTTTATTCTAACTTTTAAAATAATAAATATATTAAACCTTTCCTAAGCACTGATTTTACAAAGTGGTATGTTTCAGTATATGAGCAGTTGCATGCAATTCTGTATTACAGTTCACAGCATTAATATTAGATATAGAAGCAGTAAATTTGACCTCATATAAATTTTAGTCATTTCATAGTGAGTACAGAGCCTGAATCAAATATTTTTAAGTTTTTTGTCTCTCTTGGGTTGGATGCATTCATAGAAGAATAGAATCATAGAATAGTTTTGGTTGGAAGAGACCTTTAAGACCATCAAGTCCAACTGTTACCATAGTGCTGCCAAGAAACCCAGCACTGCCAAACTAACCCAGCACTGCCAAGCATTGAATCAGACTTCCTCTTCCACCTGCAATTACCTTCAAATCCACAGGCAGTTTTAACATTATCATTGCAAACTCTTTGGCTAATTATTTATGTTCTTGAAGTTAAGACAAATCTGGTTTTGAAAGACAGTGTCTCTCTTCCAGATGTTCTTTGATCCAAACTCTTTTTCTTTTGTTCCGTGCCGTCATCAGTGGGCAGATTAAAGAGAACTAATCTCTGTGGCTAAGTGGTCTTCACGCTTGAGAAGCCCATTCTACATTGCATTGTCATTCTCCTAAGTCCCAGGCTAGTCTGAAAAAATATGTAGCTTCAAGTTGTACAAAACTCAGTCGGCAATTCCTTACTTTAGAGATTACATTTAGGCTTGTTCACTTTGAAGTGCAGGCAGTACTAAACTGTCTTTCAGTACTAAATCTGTTCAATCAGACTTTCAAGTACGAATTTAAAGGCTTCGCATAAGGAGTTGTTTTCATTATGTTTCTCTACAAGACATAAGAACAAAGAATAACTGCACAGAAAGAGTATGGGCTAGAAAGGTAGATGAAAACCTAAGCCAGATTAACATTAAGGACTTCAGAAAACAGATATAAAACAGCAGTGCATTTAGCTGCGCCATACTGGTGGGCAGAGCTGGGGCCAGCCCTGGCAGCTGTGATTCCCAGTACCACACTCCAAAAGGTCTGGGGAAAATCAATCATTTTCTATGTCATCAGGCCCCGTAAAAAACAATGAACACTTTTTCTCAGTCTCTAACACAGTTTCTGCAGGTTCTTCCAATGCAGTAACCAGATGTACGGACTGACAGACCAGTTTGTGAGCTGGGTTTCCTTCAGCAATGTGGATTTTAACACAACCTCATGCATCTAGGGCTGCAAGTCGAACCAAAATGGAAACGTGTGTCCTGCTGCTATTAACCAAATTGAATTGTTCCACTTTTAAGGTATTGTTTTGTGATGCGTTTGTGAGTTACACCAAGGGCACTTTGATCACAGCCTTGCTACAATAGGAAGATATAATTACTGAGGGGTATGAACTGAACGTCGCTGCTCTATTAAAGGCAGGATTTCTAGTCTGCAGTATACTACAAGTGGTAATAATTGCTAGTGAATGTGTAACAATAGAGAGGCACTATCTTTTAAGCCATAAGCCAAGGAGAAAGAGTTATAGTTTAATTAAGTTTGTTTTCTTTTAGGAAACCAAATAAGAGCCCATCCCACACTCTACAGCTCCTCAACAACAGTTCAGTTTTCATAATGAAGTAAAACAATAGACAGCTCATCATTCTCCAAAAATAAATGCACAAAGAAAGTAATCAAATAAAGCCCCCTCAGAGCAGGCAAAAACCTCAAAGCTGGGCTTTCAGCTTAACTCTGTATATCCTGTTTTCTTAGTGCTGGAGTTGTCAACTTTTTACCAAATGCATGAAAACTATTGTGTTAGACAAAACTGTGGGGGGGTCAGCATCCACCACAACCCATTTTCTCTAAGAGTTCTGAGAGGGAATGACTCAGGGTCACAGAATCTGCATGAAGGAAATATAATCCTATGGATGGGACGAGTCAAACCACCAGACCTTTCTGGAAAATTCAGGTAGTTTTCATGCATTATTAGTGGATTCCAAGATTTTTTCAAAAGAAAATTTGAAGCAAGAAAGCTAGCATTGCAAACTGCTGAAATGAAGCGGTATTTTATTAAGCACAGCTGGGAGAGGAAGATCCTAATTTTCTCTTCGTGGACCATACTGAGAAAGCTAGGGAAATTTTGGTCATGATCTCAGAGGGTAAAAACCCCACTGCAGAGTAACCCTCCCGGGAGAAGAGGGGCATAAAATGTACCTAATAAACCAATGTAATTGTTTCAGGAAATAAAACATTTTTAAAAGGACTGGAAACATATGAGATAGTAAGAGCAATTGTTTGTTGTTATGTTCCAGACTCATCATAGCAATTGACTCAGAACTGTCGTTAATCGCTATTTAAGAGCATTACAGTGGTTTTTAACCTGGAATAAAAGGGAAGGTTGTGAAAGAGAGACTAGACACGATAATTTATTTCTTTTCTTTCTTTTCTGCCCTGCTAGCAATCAGAAATATGTCTTCTCTTCTCCTCTGCACAAGGAGAAGAGATGACAAAGGAGTTGTTTCCAGAGAGAGAAGAAAGATATGGGTCACTGACACAATCTTCTCAAGCACAGCTACTGTGCCTAGAGAGGGCAGCAAGAATTTGAGCTGAAACTAGGTATTATCTCCTTCTTTTGGTCCAACTGCAGCTTTCCATTCCCTGAAGCAAGTTACCAATCAGGGAGGTAAGAGATACTCTAAATAATGTAGAGAGTATTACTTTCCGGTTCCTCTTCCGATCTCTCTACTTGCAAGGAAATAGGGAGTTGCCACTCAGAGCTTCTTCAGGTCACAAAGGTATAGCACCCTTACCTTTTATCTCTGTTTATCATTGAAGCAATGGGTGAACACTCAAGAGAGGTATCGTTCGATGTTATTCACTCAGGGGAATCTCCTGTTAAACGTTATATGATCTTTACTACTTGCTCTTCAGAGAAGATCCTTTCTTTTTCTGTATTGTTGACAAGATAGAGTGCAGGCATTAATGACCATGTTCTTTGTCCTGGGATTGTTAATATTTCTCTGCTGAAATTATTGAGGAAGCTCCTTAGATAACAGAAAGGAGGTGTTTATTCTTCAACTTATTCCTCTGATTTATTTCTTTCTCTCCACAGCCCTGTTCCTTCCTGTTCTTACTTGTTAAATTGCAAACCCTTCACTCTCTCTTGAGTCCCAGCTGTCTCTAAAAGGGTAATTCATACTTCACAGGCTGAGACCCATCCTTACCCCCACTCATGTTCAGGCTTTTAGCAGAAAGTGAACTTCCTGTGGTATAAGACACATGGAAAGGGTTAGAGCTGAACAATATTTATGAAAGCATGTTGTTGCTTTGACAGAGTCATGGGGAGCAAACTGTTAGGGGCCTTTCTGTTTAAAGGCTCACAGGACTTTGTGAAGGAGAACACAGAAATCTGTGGACTCATAATATTGTGAGGCATTTGGAGCCAAAGCTTGAGGGTGGTCTTTCTTGGAAACCTCAGGAAAAAAGAAAGTTTTCTGTTTTCTGTTCATTCTTGCTGCATCTGCACGAAGTCCCTGAAGAGCATATTTTGATCAAACAGACAACAGCAGGCATAAGATCAAGAGTTCAGGCAGGCATGGGGCCAGGGGAGGGGGGGGTGTGCTCAGAACGTAGGGAGGAAAGGCCAACAGAAATTTTGGCCAAGATCAAACCTCATCAGAGAAAGTTAGAGCTGTGAGAACTGGAGAGGAAGAAAGCATTTGGAGGGAAGTCAAGGGAAATGAAATTTAGAAAGTTAATCAGGACTCAAAGTTTATCACCAAAAATCTAAGGTCTTTGCTGCAAACGGGAGGTAAAATTCTGAAATAGATGAGAAGCAGAGACGAGATGGGAAATTTTGCCTTTACGTCTTTAAGATCTATTGGCACTTATGTCTTCCATTAGCCATCTCCCCATCCCAAAAGCTATTTGAATCAGAAAGGCTGAACTACTTCTCAGGGAAGAAGAGTTAAAACAATGGCTTTTTAAGAATTTTTTTGGATCGCCGTTCTCCTTACAAAGAGGTCAGGGTGGTTTCTAGACAAGTTTTCATTCTAATATTTATATAGTTAATGGATTTATGGAAAGAGTCACTTAAATTTCCCTTAATTTTCTTCTCCTTTTTTCCCAATCAACTTCACCGGTTTTGATGCCCAGCTTATCCCATTATCACTATCTTGTTCTAATTATTTTTCTTACTGCCTAATTTACCATACATGCATTCTTTTTCCCCTCCAGGACTTGGCTTCCCATACTTTGATCTGCTAATTGGCTTTTTAATCATCTCACTTTGTTTTCTTTTCTTTTTGATACTTAAAAGGAATTATTGACTGTAATGACCTGAAAGGTACCACTTTGATAACACTGGCTCCTGAGACCTGAGGGCCAGCCCCAGATATGCTGACTAGTGCGACTGCACAGCCAAGAGACAGAGCACCTCTAGATGTGCGTATGTGATTTAGGCTCCATCTCCACAGTGTTTCTTGTTTCCCCCTCTAATTCTTGTAATTCAAACGTCTGTCTACAGATGTTTGGACTGAGTCTGTCAGCTCACTGCAGCCTCTGCACACCTTTTGTAGCCACCCCTTGGACATACTGATTGAAATACAGAAAGCTATGGGGACATATATCAGTCAAAGCATGCAGTGAGGCTGAACTCTCTGCTCTCTTTCCATTTGTGGTCCAGACTCTTCATTCATCTTCAAAACTTTTATTTTGGTCCTATTTCTCTCCTTCCCTCAGCCTTCCTTTCAATTCCGTTTCTTCTCCTTACCAGTGTTTCCTTCCCTTTAATAATTCATGTTAAATTCCACAAAGCTCCAGTTTTCTTATTTTACTGACCCTTTTCACAGACCCCTGCTTTTTCATTTTACAGTTGTGTCTACACATTGTCAAAGCATGTAGAGTCACACTACAAGGGCTTGTGGGCTAAAGATCAAATCAGTCACCAAGTAGAGAATTTCACGATCTTTTGGGTAACATACATCCACACGTGCCACTCTGCTGTAGCGGCATTCTAGACTCTAATAATCTACAGTTGATATTCCTGGATTTGCCTAGTGGTGACAGTCTCTGTATATTAAGGCTAGAAACTGTCTCCATTGCAAATCACATTTATGATTTTTTTTTAATGTCTTGAAGATTGTCAGAGGCAGACATCTGAAGGGTGCGATTTCTTGACAGACTGTTTATGTACTAATGTGTAAAATTTCCCTAAAATCTGCTCTGCCATTTCTGTTGCCCGTAGGGTTGAGAAATTCAGTAGTGCCTTATGTTAGTGGTTGTCTAATCATCTTGACTACAAGTTCTTCCCGTTGTACTATCATCATATCATAAAACCGTTCATTGAAGTTTCCTAGAAATAGAAAAGGAGTTTATAAAGTAAAAATCACTGCTGGGTTTCCCTCTGCAAAATAAAGATTTAATTTAACAAATTTCAATGCTTATGTGAAAAATAAAATGTGTGCATTTGGGGGACTGTTTTTAAATGGAATAAAAATTTGAATCGAAGTCATATGGAAAATGAAGTTTAAAGAGGCATTTTGTGAACATAAAGGTAAAATGTTGCCTTTCCTGCACAGAAGACAGGCTGCCTGGGTAAAAAGGAGTGATGTCTGTCTTTGTGCTAGGTCAGAGCCTTTTGATAAGGATGGTAGCGTAGGAGTGCGCAGATAAACCCATAGTGGAATCCACAACGTTGTTTTTCACTATCTCTCTAGCAAAAGTTGCTGGTACCCCTGCCTCTGCGAATCCAACCAAGCCGTCTCTGAGAAGCTAACCAAGCAGAGAGGAAGGATGGGGGCGAGTAGTCTTAGCAATAATAAAAGTTCTAGGACGAATTATGCTTCATATTTTATTGTGTTTAAATGCTGAATAATTTTGACTGTTCACATCAACATATTTTTGTAGAGAAGGCCTTATTTCCAGCAGGGTTCTGCAGGTATCCGGGTACCAGATGTGACCTACCAGATTTCCTGTAACACATGTTTTTTCCCTGATGTGAGCGTTCAGGGTCTACAGGTCTACACACTCCACCAAGGAGATGAAGATTTTCAAAAAGGGAAGTCTTCATTTCAAATCAGTGAAACGGAATGTCAAAATCCTTCATTAAACAGAATGACCATGCAACTCTCTCCATTTCTGCAACAGGGAAAACAAATCCTGCTCTTCCCATTCCTGCAATACATGTAAGACATATAAATCACTATTTAAGCATATTCACAGTACTTCCCTTTGAGGTTATTCCAACCTTAGCAAACTTCTGCCTTGAAATATTAGTACAACTATGAAAAGATATTTAGTGAAACAAGGATGAATGTTACAACAAACAAAAAAACCAACCAACCAAACAAAAATGGAGGAAGAGAGCTGCCACAGAGAGAATTAGAGATGAGTTGTACTGCAAAATGGCTTAGTAATTCCAAGGTATGCCACAGCAAGGTCAGTGGCAAAAGTGCAGTCATTTCCATCCAAGGATGTATCAAGTCATAGCCAGCAAAGAGAAAGCATTTGTATGTGAAGTTAATTAAAAAGAAATCATGAAACTAATAATGAGATATATTATAATGAGATGGGATATATGAGATAAAGTGGCAAGCCAAACCTGTAATCAGTGCATTAAAAATAAAGCTTTCAATATTCACATAACACTGCATGTATATCAGATACTGGACATTTCATCACGTTAACAACACAGTAATAGAAGCTAAATGCAGCTCCGTGAAGGCAAAATAATTACAAAAGAAATACATGTCTACTTAGTGTCTCAACAACTTCATAATTTTATTAAAGCAAATATTTCAGTTCCATTCCCTTGTGCATCTAAGGCTAAAAAATCCTTATTTTGAAATACATGTTTTCTATCACAAAAGAAAACAGACAGTCAAATCAAAACCTATTTTATCATTTCACTTCTATGAGGTCTGACGAGTACTTAAAATAAACACTGACGATATCATTATCAGTATATATTTATGTCATAAGCAGAGCTGAACAACTACTTCAATTAAACTTAGTTAATTTTCCACAGGGTTGTAAAGGTCTCTGAAACTGCTAAGATGTATTATTTCTTAAATGTAATAGAACAGAAAAGTAAGGCTGTATTTTTTATATCCCTCAATATTCTTTTTTGTTTTTCTCACTTTGTCTTGGAAATGCCACTAATTAATTGTTTTGTCTAAAGAAATGAATAAACAAAACAAATCTAATTTCTTGTCTGATGCTAAAATGGTATGCCTGGGCCTCCGTACCCTAGAACAGGGTCTTATTTTACAAATTGAAAGATATGGAGAAACACACTTCATCTGAAAAGTCAGTGAATTTAAGGCAGGAAGACTTTTTTAACCAGTACGTCAAAACGAGGACTGTAAACCTGGATACTGCAGACTCTTTTTCTGAGTCAAACTACTGTCCTTTGGTTTGAAGAAAAACGCTCTTCAGAGGAATAGATGGCACGCTATATCTATCAATCAATCAATCCTTTGCTTGATCGATGTTTTTCACTCTTTGAAGAAACGACAATACGCTTCAGACTTAGCTGAAGTGGAACAAATGTTCACTTGCTCATCTTTAATGTAAATGTACCTTATGGATTGTTGAACTTTCCAGAGACTACTGCTGTGTTGATTAATTGCTAATGAATGCTAATTAAGGAGTGAGGTGAATATACACAGTGATGTATTTAAGTGATGATTGATTGGATTTAACACTAGCTGTCAGGAGAGTACTTACCACATGCACAACAAGTCCATAAATATGCACAGAACTGTTGGTTGTCTTCTTGTGCGTCTCTCTGGTCTTTTAAGGCGATCTGTGACAGGGAGAAAACTGCCCCTCTAGACTTTCATTGCTAAGGTAAATTTATTCCTTAGGAAGGACATCACCTTTCAATGACAGGTTTTAATTAAACATTGGTGATCAGTGCACAGTTGCATAATAAAATGTCATGCGACAAGTTCCCTTTAAAAAGCAAATATAAATTTTTAGAAAATTTTAATAATAAAAAAAACACTTACAGACTGAAAAAAATAGAAAGAGACTCTGTTCAGTAAAGCTCCAAAATACAGAGAGGACATTAGGAAAATAATAAATGAAAGAAAAGCAATTTCCAATTTAAGAAGAGCAATACTATGTTATTCCTTTATGAGATGATGGAGGAAAATAAATTGAAGCAGCAAACTTTTTCTGGCAAGTGCTATGCAGTTGGTTAGAAATGTCAGTGGCTAAGGAAAAAAAACCCAAGCTACTGACCAAATAAAGAAAAGTAAGAGAAGTGTGTGCCTGGCTCAAGTGCAAGGGAGGGGAGAAGGGGAGGTGGAGGGTGCAGTGGAGCAGACCCTGGAGCCAGGATGAGGCATGCTCTGTGGAGATGGTTGCCAGCTCAGAATAAATTGCCCGAGTGGGAAGCAGGAGTTATTTTTGTCATTCAGATGACAAATGCTCAATGTTCAGCTATCAATCTCCAAATCTCTATTGTGCTAGGGTCTTTTGAATCACCTGCCATAGCTGCATGTGAATATCTCCCAAAACACAGGTCTCCGGTGAATTCAGTACAATGGTAACAACCATTCAAAACGACCTTTCAAAATCAAAGTTAAAATACCTTTCCTCAAAAGGAGTTCTTTTTCAATAATAAATACATCCTTCACACAGTCAAACTAAAGCTAATCAAGTTCTTTAATTTATACAGCCCATAAGAAAGGGATTTATAAGAATGGCTATTTCTAAACACTTTGGAAGTACTCCCATGCTACCACGGCTGTAATTTTCAGCCTCATTTGATTTGCAAGTCCTTAAGCACTTTCCAGTAGGTATGCAGACCCTCATACACATATTTTAAACCTACTAGTAGTTAACAGCTGTCTGTTGAAGGTAGTTGCTATACTTGCAGGAATAAGAACTGAAATTCTGACACTGGCACCAGCATATTCAAATATTTCTAACCGCTCAGAAAGTTTAATTTAGAGTCAGTTATTTTGCAGCTGATGAAATGTGTTTGTGCTAAGTTGAGCTGGCATTTGGGTTTAAGAAACTGGTCTGTGCCTCCACATGCCAAATGGGAAGGGAATCGATTTGGTGAAGGTGGGCAGCTCTTGAGGTAGCCACAATTTCTTGCTGTGGCTGTACTTGCAGAGAGCTTTGAACCAGCAACAGACTTTGGCAGTGAATTGGCTGCAGTGAAAGGTAGACCCAGACCTTTGCTAAGCGAAGGGAAGAAGAGCATCAGCTGTCCTTGTATCAGTGCGGAACTTTTCATTCAGAAGCGGAAAATCCGTTTCTGTGGCATTCCTATAGAAAAATCTGCATAACAGAAATGTTAAAATAATTGGTCCTAACCTATTTAGGCAAAATGGAGAAATGAGGAAGAGAAAGCCTCTGTATGGCAATACTTGCTTCCAAGTCACTGGCATCTCAAAAGCAGATGACTCAGACCAGCTGGAATACTATAATTTAAACAAACAACTGCAAATACAAATTGCAAACTAGTTTTAAAATATCGTCTGGTCACAATTTTGCAATTTGAAAAGAGAGCCATGTAGGTAAAAAACAGAAAAAACAATCAACTGGATTTTTACACTTGAATGTAGAAAAACCAAGAATTAATTACAGAATAATATACAACAGTTCAGAAAAAAAGAGGATGTTCATAGTGACTAATGTAAATTAGAAGCTATGGATAATAGAAAACAGACAAGGGAGACAAAAGAACATAAGCAGTTGTCCAGGGTCAGCTGATAAGATGATACAAAGGAGGATTTAAAATACATTAGGATCTGAAAAAATGTTCAAAAGCTGTTGGAAGTGGGGAAAATCCCCATATCGAAGCTCAGTGGACATGCTTTTGTCCTGTAGTTACTAAAAGAAGTAGTCATATCGTATGCTGACAGTGAAGTGACTTATGTTCCAATCAAAATATGAAAGACCAAAAATGCTAAACATCAGCTATTAAAGGTAGAATTTTCAACACTGACACACCCAATCCATTTGCATACTAGAGTTTTGTTGAATTAGTTTAGGAGTCGTCTGAACAATTCAGCATGTTTTCCAGTGTATTTGGAATGCAGGAAAGACCCCAAGGAATGGAAGAAAGTTGCTGGGCTAGAAGAAAAAGAGAGAACACAAAGAGAAAGACAACAACTGTTTCTTAGTCTAATGTCAGCTCCAAACAAAAATGACACACGTTCACGTATGGTACTACTTGAATATTAAAGGACTTTACTAGAACCACTCAACATAGATTAAAAAACCCTGCAATCTTAGCTAACTCATCTGCTATTTTTAAATAAGATTACCCAACTCACTTCTATAGAGCATTTGTCTTTTTACAAATTTTCAGTTAAGAACACAGAAAATAACTTGTGAAAGTTGTCACAGTTTAGGTGGCTTAAAATTTTGCTACCTGATATGGCTCGAAATGCAGTTAGAAATGGGGAGTTTTAGAAAAGGTAAAGTTTCTAAAGGAATTAAAAATCTTTCATTATAGTAGCATTTTACTCGTGTCAGAAAAAGTTTCAGGCATATTCCTGAAGAAATCCACACTGACAGAAAGGAATGTTGAACTTCTTGGTTGGTTTTTGAGAAGTTGACCTAAGTGGCAGCTGCCGAGCTCCTGAAGAACAGGTTAGCAGGCCTTGCACATTTGCTTTTTCTCAGTCCTGACTTGTCATTAACTTTGCTCTATTGCTATGCCAGGACTTTGTAGGGACTCTCGCCCCTGCCTCCTTCATTATCCAGGCAAAGGCACACATAACCCATCTTCTTTCAAGCATTGTGGCTACCCAAATCGCTGTGGGAAAAGTCTCATAATTACTGAAAGACATTTGCCTTCTGAAGAATTACATCAAGTGACAGATTTTTTTAGACCTTCTTTAGAATTTTTATTTAAATTTTATTTTTTTTTCTCCCTGGCTGAACAGGAAGTCTTTAAAATAGAAAGTCTTTTTAATGGGACAATTCGACCAAAGAGATTTGTCAGGAAGGAGGTAGAAATTTGTCTGTTTCTGAAATATTCAGGTTATTTAATGACCCTCGATTGAAGGTCCAGGTTCAAAAGAGGGCACACAGCATCTGTGGTTGGGGAGGGACTTTCAGGTAATCTTGTGGGGACAATTTCAGAGGTGCTGCCTGCAGAGTTTCCAACAGGAACTGCTTGATACCACCTTGCTGTGAAAACTTTGCTCTAAATCTGAAGCAAAAGATTGACTAAATAGGCTGTCCTTTTTGAAGAGAAGACTACATTAATCTTTATACTTATATACAGAGATACTAACTCTAATAGTTCAAGAAAATAATTTTTATTATCTTTTATCTTGTTTTATTAATCTCCCAACCTGCATGATTATCCACCCGCCACAAATCCTTCAAGGAATGTCATTCATGTGTGCTGTATAAGCCAGCCTGTGCTGCAACATACTGTTTTATTTCATACCAACTGTATGAAATCAAGGATTTCTCCCGAGCATAATGTGTTTTGGATTTGTGATAGACCCATGTGTCTCACTGTTTCACTGATAACTGCCGGAAAGTTGCCAGGCTGCTCTGTCTGGACCCTGCGTCCATGTCTGGATCCACACGCTGTCAAGTTCTCTGGTTTTGAACATCCCTGTGATGCAGCACTCTTCTTAGCGTCTCTGGCACATCTCCAGGAGACAAGTTCTGTGTTTGAAGGTGGCAAGACACAGTCCTGAATAATTCTTTAAAAGAGCACTCAGGAACGGGAAGAATGAGTCCATCCCACCCCAGCCTTTTCGGAGAAGGCAGTATAGGAAGGAACAAACGCACACCCAAATTTACTTGTTTCCACAAAAAAAACCCCAAAACTAAAACCAAAACCCCCCAAAGTCTTAGGGTTATTTATGTCAAAGTCTACTGCAATGACAGCATCAGCAAGGAATGTGCTTTTTTTACTCATCAGTCAGGTGAGATAGTCAGCATTATCTCTGTGCATTACCTCTGTGCATTATCTCTGGGGCATAGCTGCAGCTGAAGGGCAGCTTGACCCATGACTGGACCTTTCCTGGTCTCAGCAACATGGTGGTCCAGCAGGAACTGGGTGCAAAAGGTCAAGAGGCAGCATGGGTCTCACTAAGCCACAGGATAGTATTTTCCAGCATTGGTCACCATGCACATGAAGCATTGTTTTATTATAGCAATCACTTAAAGGTGCTGCAGCAGTAGTTGAGTAGAGGTAATCACTGAAGTGGTGTAGCGCATTGCCCAGCGACCACAGAGGGGTCCCTGTCAGCCACCTGCGCATCAAGACTGCTTGGAGGGAGAGGAATGGGAAATGAAAAGTGTATGTGGTACTTGTCCTCTTGACTTGGTGTACCAGGTTATTCCATAAAATCATTAACAGACAACTAAGAGCCCAACAATCACCCAAGGAATTTTTGACAGGAGAAATGGGCAAACACACAGAACATTTACGTTCCTACAGCTGGCCACAATGTTATCTAATTTGTCTTAGAGGAAGATGTACAACTGTTTGAATTCTTTGAGTCAGTTAATAAAGATCTTTCCTCACAGGGCGCTAACCATAGCATGTCTCTACTGATTGTCCCAGATTTTGTCTGATGAGGATTTTGGATTTACCTTGTCCATGTGTCATGATAGGCACAACAGCTAGAATCGAAGACCCCGTGCCTGATTCAGCCTTCACAGGGCTACCTAGTCTTGTACGCCCTTTACACTCAACACCTCATGTACTTTTGACATCTATAGTCCAGTCACACTGTCCAGTTCTTGGTAAAACCTCTTCAAATAAGCCCATATTCACTAGTCTGTGAAGTGAGTCATTGCTTGGAAAAAATGGACTAAAGCAAATGGAAGGAGCTTTCTGCTAGAAATACTCCCTTTTCCCAAACATTCTATGTAATACCATGAATTTCAATGTACGCACTGGAGATTTGTTGGCTGTCAGTGTCACACGGTGCCTAGCTCCTGTTAAATCCTTAGTACTCACACAGATCAATAAAGAAGTCCTTGTGAGGTCTGTAAAAAAAAATGCAAAAGCTACTGGGAGACATATTACACTTGGTCTGTAGCCCATCTCAGGATGGACTTGCACAGGCTCGGATAGGTCAACACAAGTTAGTTTCTAGATGGAGATCCCTGAGGATAAGACCAGGGGCTCAAGGAAGTTTTGCACGCAGAGATTTAACCACGTACTAATCTCTGGGTTAGATGACACATTTTGTCTGTGAACTTTGGGATGATTTTGTGAAAACATTCCTGTACATGCAGGCATACTGCTTCGTTATGTATAGAAAGGATTCTATCTTATCCTTCAGGGAGGACCACACAGGAGGAGGAACAGTGGCTTTATGCTACCTGTGCTCCAAGCTGCTGAAGGAATTGGGTAGCTTCTCATACAAACTAGGGTACCTCTGGGGATGTTCTCCCATGAGTGTCCTTACATTGTGCCTGTCTATTTTGGCCTCAGATTTCTCTGCCTAATTATAAAGGAGGCAAACCTTTGGCTATTAAAACCTTGGAAATCAGAAGCTAACGTTACAAATCCCTGTAAAAGTAGTGGCCACTGCTGGGTTTTTCCTCCCCCAGGACCGTGTTCTTATAGCTAACTTGAGGTTTAAACTGAATTCATTAATCTCTGTTAACCCTAAACTTTAATTCATCCGGGCAACTGCTGATGTAACCAGTAATAACTTTTAAATGCAAATTGCTATCCTTTTCTTTTTGCATTAAAGAAAAAAGAAAAAAGAAAATCCTTGGATTTTAATTACATAAACAAAATTTGAATCACGTGAGATACGAGAAACAATATGAACACAAATAAATCACAATTCTTATGCTAGATTATACAACTGTGTTAGAAATATTGCAAATGAGACCTGTTCATTTCCTATTATTGATCAATATTGATCACACAGAAGAAAAAAAACTTATTTAAAATGTTAACAAAGTATATTATGCACAGCTCTTTTTTTTTTTTAAAAGGTTTCCATCCATTAAAATTAAAAGAGACTTCATCATTAACTTAAATGAAAACCAATCTCCAATTTAAATTAAAATTGCAGGTGGAATCAGCCATATTCTGGTGGTGTCTTTAATAGTGTTCATCCAATATTTATATTAGTGCTTCTTTGCTTAGTTTTAAAATTTGGTGTCGTTTAAAGACATTTTTCAAGTGGGTGAATCATCCCCCACCAAGCTCAGGGCTGCCTAAAATCCCCCCATTCTCCAAAGGAGGCTGGTTAGAGTAAACTCAGGGATCGCCGCACTTCAGAAACACATTACATTTTCAGAATTTGTCACAAAGCCTGAGATTATTTTTTTTTTCCTAAATTTTCTAATCCAACTTGATATTGGACCATAATTAGGACTCTTGTACCCTTCAGGCAATGCAAACTAGAAAAAAGCCATTTCTTCCTGTGCAACCCACATACATCAGCTCATCCCTGCCTGCAATGGCAGAATTCGTCCTTCCTTTTAACTGTATTCCAATCCCATGGCTCAACGCACTTTGTACATTTGTGAAGTTTTTCTGGCTACACATTACAGCATGAGGTCCGGAGTCACAGAGTTTCCCCCTCTAATAGTGGTTACGATTTTAAAGTGGATTTCTAGGAATAGTGGTAAATCTGAGTGTCTGAGTTCTGAGGAAGTTTTGGGTTTAGGGGTAAGTCTAGATTTTGCAAAAATTAATCATATGATAATCCTATAGATCCTCCATCACCACAGATCATGTTTTCTCTATTTTTCTGAAGTAAGCCAGCAATCCAATACAGTTCCTGTATTTCCAGTTAGAGAACAGATAACTGCAACTGCTTCAAAAATTTATTTCAGGTCTTCCTTTAACAGAAAAAAATTTCTCTAGGTAACTCACAAGCCTTTTTTACCAATGCCATTCTTTTGATGATCCTTACAGAGGCCCTCACCTTATTAATATTTAATCTTGTGCTTAAAGTTAATCAGATGATTAGTTCCTTTTAATTTGCTAGAACTATCCCTGTACTTATACTGCAGAGGCACAACAAATTTTACAGGATTTATTTTAGACCAAGGAAATGGAGAACTAAATGAAACTGAAGATAAAAAAACTGATGTGCTTCAGGCTTCACTTTTTTCCTCCCTGCAGCACAAAACCTGAGATTTCTCTTCTGTTTCATTTGCTCCTTAATTTATTCCATGTTATTTAAAAACAAAACATGGCAGGTGAATCACAAGTGGATGGCATAATATACTTCAGTAGCTTGTTCACCCCTGACCATGTGTGCCAAGCTTACAATGGAAATATCTGTTAAGTTGTGAGAACATTTTGTCTCATCCAGAGAACAGCATGTCTCCTATTAAGGCTTGTTATCCAAAACCAGGGTAGCCAAAAGAAGGCACCAGCAATAGTACTTGCAAGTGAGTGAGGTTACTGATGAAAAAATGCCAACAGCTATTCGTGAAAAATAACCTAAAATGCATTCTGACCATAATTAATATAAGGATGAACAGGCGTTCTTTCATCACCGTGTAAGACTACATCTTAAAAGGAATATCTGTATTAAATAAAAATAAACTTCCCAAACATACTACAAGGGAATTGCCTGGCTTTTCTGAGGTTGATAGTTTCTGTCATCATAAATTTTTCTGGCTTGTTAAAGTCAATCTTTCTGTCCTACTTCTCACCTACTGTGTCTCTGCTTGTGTTTCAAACCTCATTGACCACAGCATCAACGACAAGCTTCATTTCTTGTCCTGTAGCTCCACCCTATTTTTCACTCTTATGTTTTAAACCACATTGGCAAGACAAAGGCTGTTATCTGGCTCTACAGTTCCCTAGGCTGATTCAACACGCAACGACATAGACAGGATAGCTAGGTGTGCAAACGCTACGCTGCCGTTACATTAATCTACAGCATTCTTCACATTATCCAGTTGTAATTCCTGTTATATGTGGATCAAGTTTCTAAATGAATTATTAAGTCAGTTACAACAGAGGAAACATTATTTAAAGGTACTTTCATTTCCTACCATACAGCATCTCTATAAATAACGCTATATACTTCAAAAAATATATATCCTTCCCACAACTGAAGACGTAGAGGAGGGAACGTTCTCTTTTAACAGTTATACATACCCTGGATCAGGTGTTCAATATGTTTCTATCTCTGCTCTTTTGATCTTCATTTGCTTAATCAGAGCCAGATGTTTTCTCCAAAGAATTGCACAAGAAGGAAATATTGGTTTATAAATCTTTTCTGAAGCTGATACATTCTTGAGCTGAGCACTGTCTGAACTCGGAATGATTTACATTCTTGTTTATTCCAAAAAGGTTATATTTTCTCATAATTTCCCTCCTAACAGTCCAAAAGATTTTTCAGATTGGTAAAATTTTCATCTATCAAGCAAGTGAAGTTAAGCATATTCCTATTCTAATTTCAAGATCATCCTTTTCACAGCTCTTTGTTTCTGATGAATTTGAAAAACAAAGGAAAGAATAGCAATAAATAGGTGGCAGTATGTTTTTTTTTTCCATTATGTTCTTTTTTTTTTTTTTCCTTTGACTTTGAACGTAAATCCATTCACTGGAAGATAGAGGACCAAATTTTGAGATCTTGTGTGCTCATGTAACACCACCGAAAGCAGAAAGCTCATATAATTTAGCAGCTCAGTACCATAAGGCACCTTGGTTTAAAATCTATACACAATATGCTAATATGGCTTTTCTGCAGCCAGCAGCTTTTGATGCTTGGTAAACAGAGCCTGATAGCACAAGATACTGCATTGTATACTATAAATTAAGTAGGGTATAAAGGACATGTCTGTGAGCTGATGCTTCTGCAGTAGTTAATTTCCTGGTAAGTTTTCCTGGAACTCTGGACAGCCAGTTACTGACCAGGACCTCCTCACTGACTGCTATTTGATTGCGTGTGTTTGTTTTGCTGCTGTGTGCCTGCATCACTGGCTCAGGAGAAGTTTTGAATCCAGGATAATGCAGATGAAATGCAGGGATCGCTCCATCTCTGATCGTTCACCCCAACTCTGATCATTCACCAATGTCCTCCTCTATGGTCAGTGTGAAGCTTTGACACTTGTGAGATGGGACATGATGCATCGTCATGCATATGAGGACCATGTGCCTACGATCAGAAGGCTAATCAGGACACGTATGCATATTGAAGGGTTATTTTAAGTAGCTGAAGAAAGTTAAATTTAATTAACTGAGAGCATTAGCAGCCTCTCTAGCCTTCCCCCTGCCCCCTTTCCCATAACTGTGCATTTGAAAGAAGTTAGTGGGAGCTGTACAGCCTAATCCGCAGTCAATAAAGCAAAGCTGACTGCCTTCAACTTACTGCCATGTCCTCTTCTCTGTCCCCTTTGAGGGAACAAAAACAGAGACACGGAAGAGCAATCTAAATCTGTGGGCGCAATGGTACATTTCTGACTCCTGTTTTCTTTCAGCCTGCTGCTCAAGTCACAAAGATCTCATTTTAAAAAAAATCAGCTTTAATTTCCCAATGTAAAAAATGCCCTCCAGTCATTTTATTCCAGATCAGGGCAATCACATGCAGTAAGTCAGTGAAGCCTCCCACCTGCATACCCACTCTGACCCAAATGTGGAGCAATGTGCCACATATCAGTGCTGGAGAACCACAGCAGACCAAAAACACCCCTTGGGAGACCCCGCCACACTGGGGAGGGACGGCAGGAAGCAAACATCCACCAGCCTCCCTCCATGCCAGGACAACTGCAAAAGGTGAAGAAGGATGGGGAAAGTAAGTTCACTGCTCAGCTCTCCTATGGGAGGAGGAGAGGTATGTTTTCCTCCTCCTTCTCTTCTTCAGGGATATTACTAACCACAGGTTGAGGCAAGGGAAGGAGGAGAGAAAGGAAAACCCTCCAGCAACTCCTGGTCTGTCCCGGTGAAAGACAACTTTCCCCATGGCCAGCAGAGCCAGCTGAGCTCTCATTCTGGCTCAGGTGAGACTTCAGTGCTTGTAATGGCAAAATACATCAGTGATGATTTAAAAATTACCCAACAGTTTAGATTATGGGTTCCACTATGGGGCAGTAAATATAGGGAAGTATTCAGTTAATAATAACGCAAGGGGTGTTTCTTTTCACTGGTAGATGTTCAGAGCGCGGATTTGCTTCGCAGCTCCTGAGAGGTTTACAAGTCGCAGTGCAGAATTTCTCCGGAGTACCTGCAGGATTCATGTTCACTAACAAATAGCTTGGCAAAAGCCTGGGCTAAGCTGTCACAACTTCCAGGACACAAAAATGTAGGTCTGCTGGCAATGCACGTTACTGGCATGTTTTCTGGTTAAATCAAATCTTTGGGCAGATAGAGTTATAAAATGGGCAATAAACTTTTTATAACATATCATAAATAAGAATGTTCATGATGACTGATTGGAATGGACACTTCTTCATACCTCATATTTTGAGATCTATCGGCTGCTGCACTTCTTTTACAGCTACATCGACTAGATGTTTCTCCTTTGCTTGGGGAGGAAAGCTTATGTAAGGAAGCGAGTTTTCTAAATGTTATTGGCATGCAAGCTGCTTAATGTCTGGAGGTTACTACTCTGCATATGCATCATTTATTATTCTGTGCTTGTGACTTTCAGGTGGATTTGGAACATGTCATGTACTAGGAACTCAGCAAATGTTACCAAAAAGTAGCATAATTGAAAGCCATGAATTTGCTTCCTCCTTTCTTATTCTTTCAGTTCCCTTTCTGCAAATAGTCAATGAATGATTTTTCATTCATGGGCATGCTCTTAGAGCTAGGCAGTTATTTACAGGCACATCTGTGGCACTCATCACTGGTATTTCAGCAGTCCTGAGAGGAAGCCATGCATTCATCCCCCTGTTGAGCAAAAGACAAACTTAGCAATGGGGAGTTTAGGTACTGTGCCCTCAGCCACAACCAGCCACCCTGCAACAGAAACTCCTCCAACAGCCCTGGTGTCTGTACAGTCTCAGATGTGATGAGGGAGGAGGGCTGTGGGACTGGGGCTGAGCCTGGCTCTAACTGAGGAATGGGAGAAACAGAGGGTGTAGACTAGGAAGGGTCAGTTGAGACGAGGTCAGCTGAGGGCAAGGAGCTCAGCTAAGCATGCTCCAGACCCCACGTCATCTTTCCAGGTCTCTGCCAGATCTCAGAGTGTGCCTAAAGAAGGCTGAGCGGGCATCAGCAAGCGACTGGAGCCCCTACTCCAGCTCTTGCAGAGTAAAGCAGGTGACATTTCTCCTGGTGGTGATGGGTGGAGGACACTAGCCAGCCCCTGAAAGCTACATGGGGGAGAGGAGTTCTGCACTCATCCTTATGGTGAGCAGCTGCAGGAGTGGAGAGCTGCCTTTTTAAAACCTGTGGATTGAACAACATAGGTAACTTAGGTTATGCACCTCCTGTTCCCGACTTGTGGTGATGGGCAGAGATGCTTGTGCGTGTCCATATGAGTATGTAACAAAATTCCTTCAGAAGCACCAAACAGATTTTGCATTTTAATTGTAGATTCCCCCTAGCACTGACAACTTGTATGCCAAACTGCAGCCTGGAGTGACATTTAATGGCCACATTTATAAACCGCTCAACACAAGGATTTCCACTGGAAACACTGACGCAGCCCAAACTCTAGAAGCACTTATGAATTCTACCCTAATTATGACAGTGCTGTATAAATCACAGCTTTCTGCCTGTCACCACTCAAGGCCCCCGTGAGAGTCTAGGACAGATCAGTGTGTAGGAATGTTCGGAAAGCGACAGTGCACACCTGAGCTCCCGTGGTTTCAATCGCAGTTATTATTAATGTGAGAAACACAGAATGATGGGAAGTGGTCCAGGTTTCAGCAGAATTTATAGTTTTTAGCGCTGATGTCCCTCAGCTTTGACCAGCTGTTACACACCTGGAAGTAGAATACCAAAAATATCGTCCTTCAATTTATCTTTCTTGTTCCTTATGGGACTAATGACAGACAGAGCAATAGGTTGTGTAATTATAGAGACCCACTTGCAGACAATGAGTTTCATGTAGAAACACTGCAATCCACTACCAAAAAACTTTCCAGGCAATTCAATGTCTCGAAGCCACATTATACCGATAGTAGTGTTTTGCTCCTATAGGAGCAGCATTTGGATTTTTCTTTTTATGTCTTTTTATAGAAAAGATGACAGTCTCATGAAAGTGAAAGTAATTCCTGGTCTAAAAGTAATGCCTAACTAAAAAATCGTTAAAGCATGTGAAAAAAGTTACTCACAATATTTTCTTGAGTGTGGGGTATGCTGCATCTCCTATGGATCAATTCGTGTTTTCAGTTTTAAGGCACTTCCAGGGATCATCCAAAACAGAGGCACCCAAATTTTTACAAACACATATATAATTTTATTTCACATAGAATCATAGAATCAGAACCATAGAATCATAGACTAGTTTGGGTTGGAAGGGACTTCTAAAGGTCATCTAGTCCAACCTCCCTGCAATGGGCAGGGACATCTTCAACTAGAGCAGGTTGCCCAGAACCTCCTCCAACCTGACCTTGAATGTTTCTAGAGATGGGGCATCTACCATCTCTCTGGGAAACCTGGCCCAGTGTTTCACCACCGTCATTGTAACAAATTTCTTCCTTACATCTAGTCTAAATCTCGCCTCTTTCAGTTTTAATCCATTATCCCTCATCCTATCGCAACAGGCCTTGCTAAAAAGTTTGTCCTCATCTTTCCTATAGGCCCCTGTAAGTACTAAAAGTCTGCAATAAGGTCACCCAGGAGCCTTCTCTTCTCCAGGCTCAACAACCCCAACTCACTCAGCCTGCTCTCGTAGCAGAGGTGTTCCATCTCTCCGATCATTTTTGTGGCCCTCCTCTGGACCTGCTCCAACAGGTTCATGTCTTTTCTGTGCTGAGGACTCCAGAGCTGGACGCAGTACTCCAGGTGAGGTCTCACCAGAGCAGAGGAGAGGGGCAAGATCACCTCCCTTGACCTGCTGGCCATGTTTCTTTTGATGCAGCCCAGGATATGGTTGGCCTCCTGAACTACAAACGCGCGTTGTTGGCTCACGTCCAATCTTTCATTCACCAGTACCCCCAAGTCCTTCTCCACAAGGCTGTTTTCAATCCCTTCATCCCGCATCCTTGATACCAAGGATTGCTCCAACCCAGGTGCAGGATGTTGCACTTGGCCTTGTTGAACCTCATGAGGTTCATACAGGCCCACTTCTCCAGCTTGTCCAGGTCCTCTGGATGTCTTCCCTTCCCTCAGGTGCGTTGGCTTCACCACTCAGCTTGGTGTCATCTGCAAACCCTCTGAGGGAGCACTCTATCCCACTGTTTATGTCATTGATGAAGATATTAAGCAGCACTGGTCCCCGTATGGATCCCTGAGGGTCACCTCTTGTCAGGGATTTCCATCTGGACATTGAGTCATTGACTACTACCCTCTGGATGCGACCATCCAATGAATTCCTCATCCACCAAACAGTCCATCCCTCAAATCCATATCTCTCCAATTTAGAGAGAAGGGGGACTGTGTCAAAGGTCTTACAGAAGTCCAGATAGACATCATCCATAGCTCTTCCCTTGTCCACTGATGTAGTCAGTCTATCATAGAAGGCCATGAGGTTGGTCAGGCAATGTCATTTCAGGAAACTCGCACTTCTAATAATGAAAGGCACAAGCAAATTAAAAAATAAGTAAGTAATTCCCTCTTTTGACCTTCTCCCAGTCATGGCATCTACCACAAATAGATGAATATAATGCTCAAAAAAATTGAAAATTACTCAGTTAAACTTGTATTCAGACCTTAGGGAAAAAACTTTATTCTGCTCATATCCAATGCAAGATCTTTGACTTCAGTGGGACAAGAATCTCCTTCAAAGTTCTTTACCATTAACAAACCACCTTTTTCTTGTTTATATACTCTAGTTGGTGCAAGGACAAAATGTACTACATGGGTTCAGTGAAATACAGACACCCAACCTGCCCTAAATGAAGCTGAGGAGACAAAGACTCTTGTAACATGTAGCAGAACAAGAAAATGCTCCTAAAGAGAGGCATCTTTCTGACTCAACAGCATCAAACTTCAGTGATCTCTAGAAAAGTAATAGGAGGATCTTTGTGAGAACAGAAATGTATGATGAGTAAAATATGTGATAGACACAGAACTATCATTGCTCTCTAATATGCCTTCACTTGATATGTGACGTACCCATGTAATAACAGTAGCACATCAAACCTTTCCACATTGCGTCTTTGTTCTTGGATGAGAATCATGCTTTCCCTTTCTCCTTCCCCGCAATATCCTATAGCATCTTCAAATGTGCTTACAATTACTTCTCTACCTTTGGTAAAACCAAAAGATTTTTAAATGAACTTAATACAAATTAAGGAAAAGTTGTTTTGTATATATTGTAAAGAATTGCTAGTTGTTTGTTGAAGCCTTTTCATGCCTTGTCTGAGATATTGAAATGATTTATTTAATAAAATGATGGCAATGACTCACAGCTTCTCTAATAGAGCTGTTTTCATTTGCGTTGTGTGCAGAATCAGCTCTGTTAATAAAGCATATATCTAAATAAAGTAGCTCCAGAAAAGAATGTTGATTTGTATAAGAAAACCCTGGACAATTAGGAACTAATGTCTGTAAAATATTCTGTTGCCACAAGACACACACAAACTGATTGAAGACAGACACTTCTGTGAGAGTTTTGTTGAAGCCAGCTTTATAAATAGATGCTCAATAATAGTAGGCCAGATGTTCAAAATAAATTATCAAGCAAGGTTTCTTGTAACCAAGCTGAGCAGAGCCATCAAAGCAATTGTTTCACAACTTCAAGATCACATTCTGAGCTTGTTAGCCTATTGTCAGATGATGCTTTTAGAGATGATGAACTGCTGTCTCCTATCAGAAGAGCCAATGTGACTTTTGGGAGAGTGTAGTCACTGGAGAAACAGCTGCCTCCAAAGGTTCACTTGTCTTCTCCTAAGTTAGGTATGAGCCACTTTCTGATGGTAGTTGTCACTCTCCATTGGTTGTAAAAACTAGATACTTTCTGTGACCGGGGAGTGACATGATCCTAAACCCCCGAAATCTGAGGTACATCTGCTAATATCATTCCCTTTAGGGAACCCTACAAAAGCACCAAAAGGAATTTGTGTCTGAAAAGTGAAGATCTTTTAGAGCACACATTTTTTAAACAGACAAAATCCAGATGTGCTGGGTAAAACTGAATTAAAACAAATGGGTTTGGAACCAACTCACCCTGCCCTGCCCCATGTTCCTTGCATGCCAAGTCTTTTTCTCCAGAGTTTCCCTTAATCTAGCAATTTATATGTGAATTTCCAAGTTACGATAAATTCTACAAAATCATTTATGGGTCCTTTGGAAAAGTGTCTTTCTTTCCGTCACCTTTGAAAGCTGTCTGTGTGTTAGTTCCCTGATCTTTGGAGTATTTTCCCAATCTAGCCTCATTTGGTCTATCCCATGTTGCATTTCAGAATCTTCCTGCTTGGACAGTATTTGGTTGCTCTACAGGAAGGAAAAGTCTTCTCCTTGCTCCAGAGGTTCCACTTAACCCAGAGTAAAGGAGTCGAGAAAGGTAAACCAGTAGCCTTCTTCTCTGGTTTCCTACTTTTTAAGCTAACACATATATGTAAAGAACTAGGTGAAACAAAAAGTCATACTTGATTTGCATATGAATAATGTTGAACCAAGAACTAAACAACAAGATTTCAACAGGAAAAGTGTATTGTGTGTGTGCATGTCTGGTATTTTTCTTCCAATCTGGTAAAAAATTCCAAAGGATAACTCTGCAGCATGTAGGGAACAGTATTTCGTTTATTTGCTTTAAATCTACTGCCTGGCAATTTAATTTGCTGTTCTTTGAAAAGAATAAGAATATTGTGGGAAGTACTGAATAAACATTCTTCATTCATCATCACCATATTACTCGTAATTTTATGTCTCTTAGTCATAGCCCTGTTAAGTCATCTCTTTCCCAAACAAGGCCATTGTGGTCTGCAAAATCAAAGACATGAGAAGCGAAAAGCATTAGCACAAGCCCTAGAGTTTAACTTATTGCTAAAAGGCAATCATGCAGCGAAACAACAGCAAAAATCTCATTAAATGTTACCCATAGTTATGGAAGTCTGAGGACTTCAAGTTTTCTCCAAGCGGCTTAGATTTAATTTTAAAACCTCCCCCAAAGGAAAGCAAGAAAAGTTTTACATGCCACTGATAGTAATAAATAAATAAATAAGTGCTATATTCTGCCGTTGACTAAATGCCATTGTTCTTTTTCAGCATCATCCTTGCTGCCATATGTTTAGAGTCACTGTGACTGCAGCACTGCGAATACCAGCCACACGAGCTATCAATTAACTGTTTCTGAATGTCTCCGTATTCTTGCTATACATCACTGTGGCTCCTCTAACCTTTGCAAGATGTTTTCTTCAGTCTTTTTTTGAACAGCATTTAAGTCTAACTGTTACAGTGGCATGATGAGAACATACTCATGGCCTCAAACCCTGTTGCATCAGGCTTTAGATCCAGGTATGGATACAGAATTAGTCCAAATGCATATAATTTAAAAGCTAAGACAAAATACTTCAAAACCAACAAAAGTTTCAGATATCTCAGCTACAGATACTGGCATCTGAGCTAGTGACTCTGCTCCTTTCACAGTGAAGGGAAACAGGCACTTTTACACAGCAACACATCAAATCTGATCTGGCAATGCCTTGTTTCTTCCTATCCACTGAAAAGCAAGTTGGAATGAGCTGTTTCACACACACCTGTATGTAAAGATATCTGCGTTTGGTCAGGTATAACCCATGCAAACAGACATATTGATCAACAACATAGTGATGGTCTCAATATGGTGCTAGCCACGTAGGTTTTACAGAAAAAAAGCCACAATCACCTTAAAGTGTCTCTGTGGGTCCTTTGGGGAGCTGTCCATTGTCACGAGAAGTCAGAGGAAGGTCGGGGAAAATGTCAGTGTACTCACAGAGAAATAGGATGATGGGATCTATATCAGAGTCTGAGAAGTCTGGGTGGGTAGGAAGTGTAACAGAGAAGAGAGAAGGAAAGACTCTGCAAGGACGGGGTATGACATGGAGTGGGGAGCTATTTGTCTCAAAAGAAAATCACATCCATTTAAGAGCAGAATAATAATATTGTGCCAGTGAAAAGCAGGCGTGAGAAGTCTGAGAAACAAATTTACACGGAAGAGAGGTTAAGATGTTGGGTTTAGCTGTATTCAGCTTGCTTTGATTTTTGAATTTTAAGAGACATTACAAGGTTTTCATTTGGACATAGAAATAGATCTGTGGTAAAGGCATGTGTGAAAGACAGACCTTTTTGACACAGACACACTGGTTTGTCTTATGTTCACAGATGAGACCTAGCAGAAAGTGAGAAAAATAAAATAAAAAACACTATAAAAAATACAGCTTTACCACTCTTGTCTCCCCCAGTAATCAGGGAAGAGAACAAGAAAATCTTCCAGAGGACTTTCTGAGCAAGCAGTTAGGGAGGCAGGAGGAAAGAGAAAAGAAGAAAAACCTCACTGAAGCCAAAAAAAAAAAAAAAAAAAAAAAAAAAAAAGATGAGTTTTCCAAAAGTATGTACTCATTTACGTCAAAGTCCAAGGCAGCCAGACTGGCTGGGTGAAGAAGGGAAACTGCACCGCAACTGGACCTCGGAGGGAAACAGAGAGAGAATGGGCAGGGGCTGGAGAGGCAGGCTGGTGTGACATGAGAAAGAGTAGTAAACCTGCTTGTCTGGTGATGGAAAAAGAGCCAGAGCATACTGAGATGATAAGGAGAAAACTAAGGAAGGCAATGGGATGAGATGGGATTATTGGAACAGCTGAGGAGAAAGAGCAAAAGGCATCGAGGGACTGCCTGCATTATGACAAGCAAGGGGAAAAGGAAAAGAAGGTCAGGGTATGTTTTGCATTTTGTTTTTATATATTAAATATACACTTTTTCCTTGGGAGCAATGGGGATTTGCAGTGTAGGCAGAAAAAGATAAAAGCAGGAATGGGGAGGGGTTAGAAAAGTGAGTGACAGGCAGTGAAAAGGCAGCTACTACTACAGGTGTAGGCACAGTGGAAGTAGTAGTTTATCTCTGAAAGTGCCACAGACAAGAGATTGTCTGAAGCGAGATCTAGAACAAGGTAAACAACAGTGCTTTACTAGCCATTTCTAAAGGTCACCTTGTAACTTTTGCTGTGATACCTTAAGACAGGTAAGATGCCTTTATAATATGATGATTCCAAAGGGCAACTCTAATTTACAGCTCATTGGAACACCAACGGATACATTAGCAAAGCTGTATTATTATTTTTTTTAAGTGGCAAAAATGCAGGCACGAAATTTCCATTAACTGAGCTTCAGGCTAGACCTGTAGTTTGAACTTCCTGACTACAGTTTTTTAGAGTCAGGGCTAAAATCTAAACAGACACACCACTTATTTCTGTGATTGAAGAAAGTACTTGTAAAAACGCTTAGGTACTTCCATAGTATAAAATGTTGTTTAAAACATTTTTTATTTTAAAAGCTCTTCCAGAAAAACCTTTGGATCCTGGCATCTCACAAATGCAGAAATTTCTGTCATTTCACCTCAGTAAAGTGTTAAAGATCAGAGCTATACAGGTTTGTTTGATGCATATCTGTAAGGTGTTTCACCCTACACAATAGAGGTTAGAGTGGTTAAAGCATATTGGGAGTTTTTTTGTGCAATTGACTTTTGCACTAAGAAAGCCAAAGCAAAAACCAAAACTATTTTAAGAGTGCTGGTTTCAGCATAACCATCTTGGGTCCCAGCTGGCGAAAGGCTCTTTGGAAGCAGATTGAGACACTCTGCAAGAAAAGCAGATTTAACTCCCTCTTCCGTCTGATGTAGAGGAGTAATTCTGGGTGGCTACTGGGTGCTCTTGACTGAGTACCCTCCCGCAGTTCCTGAGAGGCTTGGCTGTTTTTATTCAACCTAGGAAGATTTTGTTTCTGAATTTCAAAGTGTTCAAAACCTCTTGATGATAACTAGCTACTAACTGTTAGATGACATACGGAAGGCTCAGGGTTATTTATGTTTTCATTCACAGGTAACATGCTACAGACTTGGGTTTTACCTGCTAAAGATGAAAAACACGTTGCCTTTTCATACAAAGCCTCAAGAGTTATGTAGATTCCCTAATCAGAAAGAAGATAGAACTGCCCATGTAATTAATCCAGAATCATTCTTATAAACATGAAAAAGAGAAGTACAAATCTCACAATCTAAACAAAAACTTCCTTTCGAAAAAGTATGTTCACAGGTTCCATTCTGGTCAGCAACTTTAGACAGCTGGAGCCCACAGCTAAGAAAAAATAGATTCCTAGAGCTGTATGAATTAGAGCAAGAATGATTGCAATTGCCCACATTCGCTGCCAAGATGTTTCTACAGGTTTAAATTAGAATACTTTTTTAAAGGCTTGGGAGGGCAAATTGTTGACATTTAGGAAAACAATAATTATTAAGTTTTGGACATTGCGCAAGAAAATAAAGTTTTGTGAAAATGAACAAAATTTTGTTTTGAAATGTAACGTGGTTTGGCAAATCAAGCACACAGAACCTGTCAATTATCTGTCGTGGAAAAAGTATAGTTTATGAATAATCTCTAAGCAACATCTGCACTGAACATACCTGTGAGTTACCTAAAATGCTATGAATCTAAAGGCTGACATGATTTATGCCGGTTACTGATGGGTCTTTAAAAATGCTTCTTTCTCACATAGCATGATTTATTCAGAGGTCTGAGGGTGCTCCAGGAAGAAGGAAGGGCATCATTGTTTCTATTTTACAGCTGAGGAAACAGAGGAAAGTTGAAGAACTGCAACATGTCCACCCCTGGAGAAGTTAGGGGGGAATTTGTGAAGAAAAATCCTGCTCTTGCCTCTCCAGCTAACTCTGTCTCCAGAACAGTGGATTTTACTGGAGCTGAATAACTGCTGAGTAGTGCATTCACAACCACGCACAAAAACCCACAGTTCCTGATTTGATTCAGCTGTATTCCTGCTCTTTTTTTGTAAGTCTTGTTTCAATCTATTTTCTCTGCATATGAATGTTGGTGAAGGCAACTGATATAGAGGGGTACTCATATTCATGGAGGAACAGGAGTCTGAAAAAGTGTACTCATCTTCTGTTTATTATTCATAATTCACTATTCATCATTCACTTTTTTGTTTATTCATAAAGTTTCAGGCATCCAATCAGGAGCAGAGACCAGGATGAATAATGGAAATACACAGCTCACAGATAATATTCAGGCTGCAATTTGTACAGGCAAGTGATCTGATGAACATTTATAAATAACTGAAACACAGTATTTTGGGGGCACAAAAGAAAATCTGCCCTCAAGCAAGGAGGCAGAGAAGCAAGTAACTAGAATAGAAAGTAATTTCCTCTGATATAACCTGACTCTGATATAACCAGGAAGACAGAAGTTCATTAAGCTACGAACACCACTCTGTCTTATAGAGATGCTTGGCTATCGTTTTAACAGCCATCTCTGGGGAAAGATGGGCCAGTATCCACAACCGGATCAAGGGTAATCAAGTCCCACATCTAAAAAGACAGTGAAAACTTGTCAGCTGAGTAAGTGTCCTAGGGATTGCCGTCCTAGGGACGGGAGTTTTATATCACATCCTGTTGTCCTGAAAATTAAGGTGGCTACTTTCTGCGGTGTGTACTCTATTACTACCTGTCCAAGAAAGGGCCACTCCTCAGCTGCGTTTGCTCTGAGATGTTCAATACTGCGCCATTTATTCAAGGTCTCACAACTTTTGGAGAACAGTGAATACATAAATCTTTACCCCACACTATAGGTTAAGTGGCCCAATAGAAACATTGCGGAACCCACGCCCAAAAGAGAGAACAGTGCAATGTCCTTAGCAATAACTTGCTGGTTAAGGCTGTAGTTTGACTCCTTCAGTCGTGAGCAAAGCGCAGTGAGGATGAGGAGTCACTACCTCTGCCAGAAGTGGTGCTGTGGATGTGGTCCGCTCCACATACCAGAACGGCTGCTTTCTTACCATATGCTAATATTAACATCCGTGACTTTAACTGTTATACAGCCCCTAGCTATTTTTTACTCCTGCAGTACAGTAACCAGGTCACCATCAACACACAAGCACTTTAAGCAATCCTACCAGATTTTTTACCCACTTCAACAGAAAAGATGTGGGTATCCTGAAGAGAATATATAGGCATTGTGGGACACTGCAACTTACAGTCCAACATATTAGTGCCAACCATAGCTAATTTGGCAGTACTTAGGATGCCAGGCTATGTTAAACATCAAAAATCTACTTACCTAAACCAGTTGTTATACCTTTACCCCATTCTTTTCTCCTGGAGAGCAAATTGGAGCAACAGAGAGATTAAAAGCCCTGGGTCAGTGAGAAAACATCTAACTGCCACAGGCAAGCCATGTCGTATAATTCTCTTTATGAACTGATCAGCTCAAATGCACTCAAAGCCCCATAGTGAGCAGGATTCAAGCCCATGAAGAGAAATTCCCATATGTTGGCTGGAGCCCCTCTCTGTTACATCTCTTTGCTTCATCCCATGTGCCTGATAGTATCCCCCTGCTATGCTTCACTACATGGAGAGCAAGCAGCAGAACAGCCAGACCACTTACAGCTGTGCTTATTTTTAGGTGTTTTACTCTCTTTCCTTTGTATGAGAGAGAACTGACCATTAAGTGAGGAAGAGTGGAAGCAAGAGAGAATCAAATCTCAGCCTGAGGTCAGCAAGGTGAGCTAGGAAGAGAGAGGCATCCTCCCAGTGCGTCCCACACAGCTGAGCCCCAGTGGGTCACGCTGTGACCAGGGCAGCTTGCAGGGAGCAATGGGGTTGCAGCAAGGTGAGAGCATTGGCAGACTTGATGTGTTTTCAGCCCTTGACCCTGTGCTGAGACTTGACGCAGGATCAGCAAGGAGGAAGAAATGCAAGCAGAGAAAGGAAAGCAGGTGGGGATAGAGGTAGGAGACAAGAGGTTGAAATTCAATTTATGGCTGGTGGATATGTGGAGGTGTCAGGAGAAAGCATCAGGAGAAAGAGAAGGAAACCCCCTTCCATTTAGAAATGGTGGAGGTATGTATTTGGAAGCCTTTAGGACCTGGGAGGAATCAGAGATGAAAAAATATACCGGATGGGATGGTCTGTACTGGTTCACCACTTCGGGGAATTCACTAGAAACTTGTGTGGCCTGATGAGTGGGTTTCAGCAAATCCCTGGAAGGTGTTCAAGCCTAAGTGTCATGGTTTCATCCCGGTGGACAGCTAAGAACTGCACAGTCACTGCCTCACCCCCCTACCCAGTGGGATGGGGGAGAGACTCAGAAGGGTAAACAAAGGTCAAAAACCCCATGGGTTCAGATAAAGACAGTTTAATAACTGGGGAGATTGGGGGAAGAAAGAGAGAGAAAAAAAGAAACAACAAAGAGAAAGAAAACCACAGCAGCCCCCCACCACCAAAAAAAAAAAAAAAAGTGATGTAGAAAACCCCCAATTACTCAGCACCAACTGACCAATGCCCAGCCAGTCTCCAAGAAAAATCAGCCCTGGCCAGCTTCTCGCCCCTGCCCTGTTTTATTGCTGATCACAATGCCATGCTGTATGGGATATCCCTCTGGTCAGTGGGGGTCAGCCGTCCTGGCTATGTCCCCTCCCAGCTTCTTGTGCACCCCCAGCCTACCCGCTGGCAGGGTGAGTAGCAGAAAAGGTCTTGACACAGTGCAAACGGCTCAGCAATAGCTAAACCACCCCCGTGTACCAACACTGTTTCGAGCACAAATCCAAAACAGTAACTCAGATTTTTCTGTATGTGGTGGTGACTTGAATTTTGGTCTATGTTTACAGCTCTTTCCACTTGAGAGATTTCCATTATATTAGCTACCCAAGGAAACCTGCAATAACTTAATCAGATCAGGAAACTTCCTAGTGAGACAGGTTGGGGGTGAGCAGGGACCAGTGTTAGAAGCAAAGCGAGGAATGAGGTTATTGCACAGCAGCCAGTGCTGTTTGTTTGCTCTAGCTGGCAAAGTTAATTCAAGAATCATGCTTAAAACCACTGCCTGGCATTTTTTAATATTTCCTTCTTTTTTTTTCAGTAGTTTGAGGTTGGTCAGCAAATTAGCTGGTGACCTCCTCTGAGAGGTTAATTAGAGGAGACTACTCAGGAACGCTACCCAGGCGCGTGTACATGCTGCCTGGTGGGAAGCTAACAGATGTATAAGAAGCTTGGAAACCTCTGTTTTTCTAACTGGGGAATCTTTTTCTCTGCAAGACCAAGTTCAGGCAGAGGTCGGACCCTTGTTTTCTCCCAGTGAAGATCAAAGTCTGCTGAAACTGAGTAATGCTTAGAGTGGGAATCGGAGCCTCGGCTTATAGCAATAGAAATGAGAGGTTTTGCAGTTCTCCTCAGTGCAATGTTATTGATTTCCAGAGTAAGAAATTACTGCTCCTACAGTTTAAACTTTATTCTGTTCTCTGGTGTTTGAAATTGGTTTGTCTTTTAAGCTATGCTAACACTTGCCATGTAATATAAGACGATTTTGTTGTCACTAGTCAGCAAATGTTTGACCTCAGCAGAGAATGTGAATTTGAAGTACAAAGCTATAGAACTACTTCTCAATCCTTGCAGTTTTGACTGTGCCCAGTATGGAAATGGCTCCAAATCCATCTTAGTCATTTGTTGTAAAAACACTGAAAAAGAGCCAGTCAGTCTTCTGACTGAAATTTTGGGTGGGTTTTGGATCAGGCATTTTTTGCTCAGTCAGGGAACTCCAAACAATAGTGTGAAATCTGATTTACCTGCTCAGTCACAAGCAGATGATGGCAAGTAAAGGCCTACACACATTTGATACTTGCTACTAGTTCCTTCTGATTTCTTTTCCTCTCTCCCTTCGTAGTCAGCTAATGCCATTAGCATAACTGAAAAGCCATCGTCAGAATAGAAGCACAGTTAGAACGCCTCATTCTGACACTCATTCACTTGCCTTAGCAGATCTTGCAGACTCCCTAAAATAAAGTTCCTGGAGATCCTGGTACTAACCTGCCTTTGGCGTGTTAATTCATATATGCAGAGTGGGAAAAGAGTAAGCTTCAAGGAAAAGGTGTCATGAGCTTGCAGTAACTGCACTGTCAATTTGGGTAACCACTGAAAACCAGTGCTAGCTCCAAGGAAGTCTATCTTCTCCTTTCTTCTGCTTGTTGACAACGTCAGGCATAAGGAGGGAAACTTGGACCTCCACAGTGAATAGCCCAATCAATCTGAATAACCAAGAAACAGTACATGAGAGAGACTCCTGAGGCAATGAAGGAACCTTCCATCCACTCAATTCTAAGAAGATCAAGATTGCATTGATTTATTTACTTGCATTCACTTGTGGCTCAAGCTAATTAAAGGAGATCTGCAACTTCCCCATGAGATACATCAGTGGCTCATGGTGCGACATGTTATTTCTACTGGAAGTAACGACTTATAGAGGCAGTAATTGCCCACAACACATATTTTTACTGCAGTCTGTTGCAGGAGTCCCTGGTACTCAAGGCACTGAAGTCCATTATGGTGCCCCTGATTTTTTTGCCTCTGTGTAACTCCTGAAATAAAGAGAAGCTAGCTGAAACTTTGACTAGATTTAAGTAAGTGCCTTTGAAGTTACCCCATCACTTTTCCTTTCACTTCTTTGCAGGACCATCTTAAGATAATACAGAACCATAGACACACCTATGCTCAGTTGTGCTTCCATACCTCCATCAACTACTCCTGAAGAAACTGGCTGCAGACTCATCTGAGCATCCCCACAAGTGGCCGCTGAGAAATTTTCTCTTTTCTGTGGAGTCCCAAAGTGTCTACCAATTTTTGCAGTAGGTGATGTAACTGCCTCAACAAAGACTTTGCCTCAATGAAATTCTTCATCAAAGAGTCTAAATGGAGACTCTTTTATTCACTGAGTTCAGTCAAGGAATAGTGCACGGAGGAGGTATGGTTTCTTTTTAGGTACAGTTTCATATGTTTTTACCTGCGAGCAGAAGCCGCCAACTGGACTGCGGTGGGCATCATCACATAACTGGATGCTGAGCTGAAACTCGTGCCAGGATCCATGAACTGATATTTTGCCATAATATCCCACCCTGTAAGAGCTCTCAGACTGGATGTATAGGTGGAATAAGAGATGATTAATTTTTTTACCCAAGAGTGTCGTGGTTATAACATTCACCTGAGAAAACATTTCGGTACTTTATGTTCTCTGGAATGGGTCCAAACAGAGACCACGTGAAAACATAAGGACAGACTGGTGAAGGAGATAATGTGGGGTCAGGTTGCCTCTAACAGAGAGGAAATTTAAAAATGGTTTTCCCTGATGCCAGATGAAAGCACAAACCTCAGGCTACTGAATGAAGATGGTGCAGAGATAATGCCTACCCTGCCCACAGGCTCTTCTTTCTCCCCTGCATTTACCTACCTAAAAACCGTGCAGTGTAATGATATTCCAGTGCAGCCTCTGCTAGGCTCATCGGTCCAAGATCTATGGTTAAAAAACCCCTCTTTTGAAAAATCCTATTTGTAAAATAGAAGTGAAGTAGCTTCTAATGAAGCTTTTAGAGACCGTGTGGTAATTTTTCCATCCTTCTTGAATCCTATGCAATGTCACCTTGCAACAGTTTCCTGTTTCACCTGCTGCATCCTAGCTGTGCATTTCATGATAGCCAGGCTGGGTTGGCTGGTGGCTCACCAACACCATGAAGCCAGCTAAAACGTACTCCTCTTCCTCCTCTCCTTCCACATTCACCTGATTAACTTCCTAGCAGTTTCATGTTTCTGGGTGCATGGTGCTGCCTCAGGTAATCAAATAGGATTATAAACAGCAAATAAAAATCAGAAAAATATCTGTTTTCCCTGTTGCTTACAAGAGTTGTTCAAAAATTCCTTGGCCTTTGGCTAAAAAGATCTTGCTAAATCTCGTCTAATATCTGAGTTTGTAAATAAACCTGAAACCAGGCAAATGTTACTAATCTCTGCCAATATTTTTATCACAGTTTATGCTACAAAATTGCTGCACACCAATTCTTCCCAACATCTCCTGCCCCCACCCCCACCCACCCCGCCCCCACCTTTATATAGGTATGTTTGTGCCAAGTACTAACTTCTAGAGCACTGTATCACACCCTTCTTCATTTTGGGTGTGCTACTTCACAAAGAGAGTTTTGCTTCCAGTGGGCACCAAGAGTCTGTGCCTCCAGAGCTGCTCTGAGACTGATGGGGTTACTCTAGATTGATCCAGACAGCAGTATTTAATATAATAAGTTTAGCAGTTCCAAACGGTGTTGCAAGTTACAAAAATTTGGTTGCTATCTAGTTTTGGGGGTTGTTTTTTTTTTTTTTTTTAATCCGGGCCCTTATACCCTTCTCTTGCTGTGATAAGATTCTCCACTAGTGAGAGTAAAGACTTTGATCCCTGCTGGGTTGCTAGCTGAGCATAAATACATAAGCAATATTGAAGGAAAAGAAACCATGAGAAGTGTAAATAAAGGATGGTGGAAAAAACCCACTCGCTCATTTTTTCTGCTCTATATCTGTGGCTACAGTTATTTCCCTGGGGATCAAGATAGTGAAGGAATGCAAGCTCCATCATTTCTCTTCTATCCAGGGAGACCACATGAGAATGAGAAGAGCAGATGACCATCCATATAGCTCAGAAGTAAGACCGGTGCTATTCAAAGGGGAGGAGAAAAGTTAAAAACAGGAAGGAAAAGAGGACAAATGGATTCCTTTAAAAGCTCTTTTAAACAAAGGACACTATTGACACTATTTTAAATAATGATCTTTACTTTAAAGTAGGTTACATCATACCTAGTGAATGTACAAAAAGAGGAGATCTATAAGCACTCCATTTCGCCTTGCATTATTCCTCTGAGATCTGAAATTAGATTTATAAATTACTTTCACTTTCTGGCTTCATAAACTCAGTGGTTTGGCACACATAGATGAAGGAGTTCTGCGCATTTGTACAAAACCTGTTGAGGAAGATGGGTCACCTGGACTTGTACAAGGGCATTCAGAGCTATGCAGGTTGAATGGGCATTGCTAGGCTGCGATGTAGACTTGAACTGCTTGAACAGGTCTTGTGAAAGCAGGAGCTAACTCCCCTTCTGAAGAAGCAAGGAAAGTTAGTCTTTTGTCTTAAGCCCACAAGGAAGTAATTTTTGTTATTGTACCTCATCACATCTGTTGTCCTCTAATGATTATCCACCAGAAAGCTGTCTACCAAAGAGTGAGACTGACCTTGGATTCTCTGGAGCAAAGAAAGGACCTGAACCCGAAGAAAAGCAATGACGCTGCACCTTCCATATCCACTGTGAGTGAAACACTTGCTGGGCTCTTACATAAATGCTAGCCTGTCCTCAGTCATCCATCTCCAAAGAAAACAGAAGCTACTGCTTTGTTTTGTGAAGAATCTGATATGGCTTGTGCACAGATGCACATGTGTGTGCATGCATGTGCACATCAGTGACACGGAGAAATCCTGCTGAATCCAGCTCCTCAGAGAGACTTACCATAAGGAATTCATTGCTCATAGATCCTTTCAGCCTCAAGCATAGTGATGGTTGGTATCAGCATATGGTAGAAACATGATTCATGGTACAGAAAATTTAAAAATTATTGGATGTTGGTAATATCATACAACTGTGATATCAATGCCTATTCTGTGCTGTTCTGTAAGGGCTGTTCTAGCTCTGATCTGCACTGGTTGGCCACACCGTGCACATTTGCCTTTGTGCTCCCCGTGGAGTCGTCTTGTGTCTTCCACCAGCTAGGGTCCAACCACATTTCAGCTGCTTCTGCACACCCACTTTCTCCTACAGCACTTGGATCGGGGAGCAGGGAAAGGTGCCGTATAACGGGATCAGTAAGGGTCACCAAGGAAGAGTCTTATTCTGGGAGAGTTGTTCACGTGCGCTCCAGGCGACAGGGTGTCCTTGAGGAAGGTCAGATCATCTGTGTAGTTAGGAAATTAGCGAGGGGAAGTAGATTTTTGTTTCCAGCTGCAGTGAATCCCAATAACCTCTTAGACGTAAAAACTGGATTTCTTGAGAGTACCTTTGGTATTGCAAAAGATTCAACTGTTTGTGTCTGCTTCTATGTAGGCAGGAGCTAAGACCTGAGCTGTGTTTCTTCTTGAGCCATTCTGGTTAAGAACAAAGCAGAACTTCATCTTCCCTTCATGTGTAGTGAGTTCTCAGGATCTCAGCATCCGACTTCACTGCCTAAATTGCACCAGAGCCCTGCTCTAGATCATAAATCTGTCTTGACTTTGGTCTTAAGGGAATTCACGTGTCATAGTCTCTTACTTGACTTTTCATTACTGATGACCGGTAAATCTCACTTTGCATACACTTTCTATATGGGATCCAAATGCTCTGAATAGAACACTAAAATCCTTTTCCTCCTCACCTGACTGTCTTTAAGCCTGCCTATTTTTATTAGAGGTAGATCTTCTCTCACTTCTTTCATCTAAGCTGTGTAATATATCTTCTCACTTCTTGTGTGTGTCTCACAAACTATGTTCCAGTTGAGGCAATTATTACTCCTGGATTTCTCCTGGCTTCATCTTGCCCAGAACTTGTTTGGTGTTTTTGTGGGGGTCAAGAGCACTTACTGTATCAAGGAACACCTCAACCACCTGTATCCGTCAGAATCGGGAAGAGATTTGCAGCTCAAGGGGATTAATTGATCTGTTCAAGGTCCATAAGAAAAGTCTGTGGTCGAACCAGTTGTCAGATCCCCTGCAAAGCTGAGCAGGCAGTGGGTTAAAAACAAAACCATCCTCTCTCACTGGGTATGAGATTTATCTTCCCTAAGAGCTCTTCATTCCTTCACTCTCCCTTGTTCAGAATCCCAGATAATGTTGTCTGGCAGAATTTCAGTATGTGCTGTCCTACTGTCACTTGTAATTTTCTGGTTACAGCATAATCTTGCCTAGTTCCACAGCTGCCCATTCTTCAGTTTCTTAAGTCTTTCCTTGAAACTGGCCAATTGGACTATTTGTTCTGGAGGAGTATGAAAACTCTGCCCCTTCTTTTAACAGCACAGCCACTCGTTGATATCCTCTCCAAGAGATTTAGATTCATGTTCAACCCAAAATCTCTAACATTTGTCATTTGACCTAGTAAGAAGGACTTTGCAGTAAGGGGGGGTCTGACATTAGTTAACGAATGTTTTTGTTAAAGACTTAGATGGTGAGATGAGGAGTTCCTAGGGCAAAGTCTCCAAACTCCAAAGGTCTTCGATAAATTAAACAAAAAACTGCCCTGGAAAAAACAGGATGCGGTTTAACAGAGTAAGAAAAAAACATATGTAGGCATAATCAGATGTGTGCTTAAAGGAGAAAAAGATGTGAGCTGGGCTGCAGGTCTGCAGAAAAAGACCGTGAACCCCAGCCAGAGCAAATGAAAACACAAAAAAGTATGCTAGACATGTGAAGTAATTCTTTTGTTATTCTCCCTGCTTTTGATGACTCACCTTGAGTGTTTCGTCCTGTTTTCTACTGTGTGTCTCAGGAAAGGTATGGTCTAACTGAAAAAAGTGCAGGAAACCAATCTGAATGCCGAGGAGTTGAAGGAACAATCTTCCCTATGTGAGAAAAATGAGCAGGCCTGGGATGTTTCTTCTAGGTTGACAGGGATCATCATTTCCAAGGTCCACCAAACTAGTCCTTCCTCCAACTCTTACTATATTACTCTCTATAATTAACAGCTGAATACACTCTCTTCATGCTTAAATGCTGACTCCAAGCCATTCCTCCCTGAATTCAATGGATTTATCCAAGTTAGCGGGAAGTCTTGCATATCTTCTCTGAATTCAGAATGCTTGGAATGTTAATTTAGCAGGAAGGAAGGCTTTCACTTTACTCACGCTAGAATGATGTCCATCACAACTCCAAATTGTAATATTTCTTAGCAACATTTCAAGCTCCTCGCGGGACTGAAACTTCTCTTCTGGCATTTGTCCATCTCCAATCATCCAAATGGCCGTCAGTAGTTTAATTAACAAAAAATGACACAGGATAGCTTCCACCTTTTGCCCTCAGCACACTTTCTTTTTATTTTTGGAAATTTTATGGGATTAATTTTTGATTTCAAAATGTAATAAAGCCCATGGACGTGAGTATTAGCATAAGCTTATAGGGCCTAACATTTTATTACTCACACAAAGCTTTTCTGGATGAGACTTGTAAAAATGAAGTCTGTTCTCTCATAAGTTAAAGAGCCGGTAGCACATTGAGTGAGGCTGGCGATACCTGAGATATTGCTTCAATTTCGATAACCTTGGAAACACTTCCTCCCTGGCCCCCATGGAAAAGTCTGATTAAAAATAGAGACCTTGGCTAAGCGCAAAACAATCCCTGAAGACCTATACATCTTTATTAAATTCTTTGCTCGTCTGAGGAGGCACGGAGACACGCTTTGTTCTGGGTGTGTTTTTGTTACCAAGTACTCGGGGACCTATAATGGGCACAGAGCTCGTCTGTGGCTCGTGATTTGGAGGAAGGGCTCTTCCACACCGCAGGACGATACCAAGGGTGCTGGGCTACAGTAGTAGCATTAGACTTCAACAGCGACTGCGCTGAGGCCTGACATTTGCTACATATGTAAAACACCACCAACACATGGTGCTGTAGCTGATGCTCCTGGGCCGCATTCAGCTCACGGGACACGTCCATCTGGCCTGCAGCCTTGGCGCTGAGAAATTGCATCCATGTGGGAGCAGCGTTCAGAGCTGAGGAAAAGCTGCTAAGGTGGTTTTTGGAGGCTCAGACACTGAAGACCTTGGGGAACTGCTGCCACCACCATGTGGCCTACGAGTAGGGTCAAAACCGAAGTCCCCACCCTCTATTAAAAGGCAGGGTCTGGTCTATGTTTGGTGATGGAGATGGAGAAGCTGGCTTGGAGAGGGCTGCTCGGGCACTGTGGACCTCTCCCTCCCTCTAGTGGTTTGCCTACATATAGAAATTGTAAACCTGCCGCTGCCTCTGTTCTAGATGACTTGACTTGGAGGTTCAGGTATTTCCAGGTACGATTTCACATTTTTAAACTACAGGTCTCACCTTCTGCGAGCCTCACCGAGCGAGAAGTCGTGCAGTGTGGAGTTGAGCAACAGTGTTCCTTGAAGGACCTGGGGTCTCCTGGGCAGCCTTAGTGTGAATCCCGTACTAACAGAGTGTGTGCCCTCTTAATCCTCCCTATTGATGAAACAGCATCAGATATTGCCAAAGGTTAGAGGCTCTTGTGCTTTTGGTTGTTGTGGCTCTTTTTAAAAGACTGAGGAACCTGTGCTATAAATCCCTGCTGACATCTAACAGGATTGTTAAAAGTACTACCAAAATCCATAAATCACACCGTTTCTATGATATATTTATTATAAAGACTAGGATAGTTATGATCTCAAGAGTTTCAGTCTTCACAAAGGAATGATGCAATCAAGGAAAAATAATACAGTGTAGAAGCCCAGACAGAGGGAGAGAGAGAAGGCTTCTGATGTGAGGTGGTACAGATTTGTTTGACTTCACAGCTTGGTTTATACGCTACATCTGTCAAGGTATTTGCACTTGGCAAGTGAATTGCTCTTTTGTTTTTTGTTTTCAAGGTCAATGACTTCAAAGCTGGATTTGAAAATATTAGAGAGAGGAGAAAGAGTGTGAAGAGGGAGAAAAAAAAAGAAATGGGAAAGACAGGGAAGGGTGGAAATGAGCTGAAATACCAGTTTCAAAAATATCCGAATGGTGTTCATCTCCTTTCCTTAGCTGAGAGAGCATGGTGAGTGCAGGCACCTTGAAGAAAGCCAGTCCTCATAGTCGCTGTATGAATGATGGGGTGGCACCATGAAAGAGCAGGCATATGCAAGACCTGCTCTTCCAGCTCCTGGAAAATGCTATGTTCCTGAGGACGAATTTTCCCGCAGCAGAAGTCAGCAAGAGCTTACTGTTGATTTCAGTCTACCAGAACTGCATCCTGCTGCTTAGCCTCATGTTGAGCTGCACCGGTAAATACATGTTCCCTCTTCTAACTCATGTGGCTGAGGGAAAGAGGTCTGCCCTAGGGGTCCTTGGCTGCTCTCTTGCCCCCAGCCAGCTGCAGCTGTGATGCTTTCTGAAGGCATAACTAGAAGATGCCACCTCCTGCTCCACCAGCTTCTTTCATCAGGAACTGCCCAAAAATATGGCCACTGCTTTACAATGGTGACTGCAATGTTTCAGCTGAAATGTTAGGAAGCTGGGAGAATGTGACAGATTCTGTGAGTCAGGCCCTCGGGACAAACACTAAAAGTACCACTTAAAAGTTAACGTCCAATTCTAAATCTCTTTGAGCATAAACTGAACCAATGAAGAAGTGCTCCATCAAAATGCTACAAAGAAAACAAATTGCTGCAGTGTTTCAAGTACAAGAGAGTAAAAGCAGGCAAACAGCTTGATTAAATCTGATAGACACCATTACTTTTGTTCCAGCAGTAAGCACAATTCAGATGGTGCTTTCATCTCTCTTTTACATGCTTGTAAATGTCCAAAAATAACCCCAGAGAGTGAGAAGCACAATGTGTTGTTTCTTCCTGCCAGGCTAGCTAGGCTGAATCACAAACCTACAGAACTGACCTCCTTTTTCATGGAGAGTGATGCTATTAGCCCTGCAAAAGAGAAGGGAAACTGAGGCACACGGGAGGCCACGTGACTGGTCCAACATCACCAAGAAAGCCTGGGGTGAAGCTTGAAAGCATATTCTTTTGTGTTTTGGGCTCATACCTTAGCCACTTCACCCTCCTTCCAGCCTGACTGTATTACAGACGCTACTGTTTCTGCATTACAAACATTTTTTCAGGAAGCAAATCTTCATTTGTTCTCCCCAAAGTGTGAAATGTGCTCAGTGTTACCATCTATTAACTGTGAGTCAGACGTGAGTGGGAACCTAAGATCCAACCTAGACAAACTCTTTGCCTCCTAAATTTTAGGAACACATTTGCCACTTCCAAGTGAGATGAGAGAGTCTTAACCCTCATCGTCTGCTGCATGCTGCAGCTGCTATCAGATAGTCAGAGAATATAAGAAACCAGACAAATATAGACTGATCCTTTCCTGATTTATTCTCCCATTATTCAGCATGAGTGCTTAGTCATTTAAAACCTTCCGTGGTAAAATAAATTAAACACATATCATTTACATGATATCTAAACTGACATCAGGTCAGTGATTTTGGCATTTGTATTTATTTTCAAGTACTAATTGGCTGACAATAGATGTCTGACTGTTTTCTGCATCTGCAAGATGTCATATAACATTAAATAGCAATATCTGGTATTTATTGGAAACATTTCACAGTTAGTATTTGCATGCTGCTTTCATTTCAGTCTCCGTTTCCCTTTATAATCTAGAGTTTAAACTTGAGTTTTGTATTCTTTAATATAAATTCAAGAATTCAGAGTTCATTCTGAAGCCAAAATGCTCACAGAAATGCCCTGGATCAAAAAGGAAGATGTTTCCTGTCATATTCAGACACCTAAACTGTTCACTCTTCAGTTTCTGGAAGCATTAAAGCCTTGTATTTATCTGCAGGTCAGGCAGCTGCAAATCCGAACTGTGCCCATGTTGGAATATCTCTTTTTAAAGCAGGAGGCGATTCGGACTAATTTGTCCTTGGCCTCTTATGAGCTCAGACTACCACTTGAGTCCAATTATGTGCTATGTCTTTGTGCTACTGACCTACAATCTACAGGGAGCTGAACTGAGAGCATCTTGTCTGCTTCCTGAAAGGGTTTTGGGATAATGATTTTGAATGTTTAGTGTAACCTGAAGCCAGCGGTTTAATCTTCAGTATTTTTGATTTATGATCAGTATTAGGCAGGAGCAGAGAGAGAACCCTGTTGCAAACGTATTTTTAAGTATGCTGGTTTTATGCCATTAGTGGTGATTAAGATCTGCATTACAAAGCAGGTGGTGTACGCATCCAACATTTCCTACGCGGTTGCACATCTCTTCTTGTCTGGGAGGTTAATTTTTCACCTTACCTATATAGGATTTATTGATGGAGATTATTATGCTTCAATAATCAAAGGCTCAATATAAACTTCAATATAAATTTAAAAGATGTCAAAACAGGATGCCTTTCACCACAGAAACCTTTGCATCGAACATGAAACTGGGCAAAAGGAAAATCAAAAGCGGGCAAAGCGGAAAAGATGTGCTCTGCTCAATGAAATATACTTTGTATGGAGGCTTCTTTGCAACCAGCCATGAGCTCCTTGGCTACATGCAGGAGAAGAAATGTCTATAGGCCCCGTGATTGGAGCCTTGTCTTTGACTCATTTCTGGTGGAGCTTTGGGACAAACTCAGTTGCAATTTGTGTAGTTGTTTCCCAAGGCAGCAGGGCTAGAACAGCAAATGGGAATAGTCCAGGTTACACATTTTTCACAGATTTCAGCAAACAGCATAGCCTGAGGGCTGGCAGGGAATGCACCTTGGCCTGTTATAACCCTCACTTAGCAGAGTTGGTTGTAATCAATCTTTCTGCTGTTAAATCTCCCTCCTGGTAGTCTAGTCCCACTAGTTTCCTAAAATCTGTTTTGGCAATTTTACAAATCCTGGAGGCATGCAAAGTCACACTGTTACCCATGTCAACCCTGAAGTGACTCAACATTTTGACTGTCTTTTTAAAAATGTAGTAAAGTATTTCCTCTTTGTGTTGCTCAGCATTCATATTTGATCTGCATGTCTGAAAAAGGAGTGAAACATAAATAATGCCAATATGGATTTCATTAATAAACTCATGAAAATGTTGAGCTTCTGTTGGTTCAATATCTTATTTGAATTTATTTGAAACAGTTCATCATAGAATATTCCCTGAGTGGGGAAAAAAGTAAGAGTGCTCCTCTTTGCTCTTCTTCAAGGTTAGTTAGTAAGGTGAAAAGTACAAGATATGAAACAGTCAATGCAGCAGCACCCTCACAGTTATTAACAGGAAATAAATATGGATTACAGATGTGCTATCTCATTGAAAAATAAATTGCCAGTTATCACTTTGAAATACCAGTCCTCACAGAGCAGCTGAACTGGATTTATTTTGAAGGAATGATCTGGAGCAGAAGGTTTTACAGCTTGCTGCTGTTCTCCTTGAAAGCACTGAGACAAAACAGTGTATGCCATAAATCACATGCTGCATACCAAACATCATTTACATGTTTTCAACATTGCTAAACTAGTTGCTAAACTAGTACAAAAGAGACAAAATTCCTGTTGGCTCTTGAGAGAGATACTGCAGGAATTATATTCTAGTTTCTCTTAGGGGAGTATATTAATAAATCAATTTGTGGTTTAATCCCTACAGAGAACATATTTCTTCTAAGAACCTTGTCTATGTCTTTGTGTTTGCAGACAAATGTAATTGATTTAACAAGACTGATCTTTTGATCAGATTAGTTTATTGGATTAGCCTTTTATCATCACCAGGATTTATTTGTTTTCTATGATGCATTTATTTAGATATTTTATCAAGGGTTTCTGCACGTTGTGCGAGTGTCTCTTAAAAGATTAGAACTTCCAATTTGTTTTTTGGAAGGAAAATTTGCATACATAACAAACGAAAAGTTGCTTAAGGTTCACCAAAAGCCAAACTCTGTTGTCCCTCTCCTGAGAGGGCTGAAAGGGAGCAGTCAGTTCGAATTTCCAAGGAACGGCCTGTGCCGCCTGCGTGGGAAGATTGACGTGAGTGGCAATCCTGAAGACCCCAGAGAGGCAATTTAGAGCTGGCGGCTTTGCCCAGGATAGCTACTCTCCAAGGGATGCAAGCTAACACTGTGGGCATGAGGCCAAAAACCAAGAGGCCAAAATCACCGATGAGGTTTGCACCGAGGCACCTTTAGCACGTCAGCTGACTGCTGTAAGAAATAATTTCAGTTCCAGATTCAGATTGTGCTTTTTTGCTTTCCTTCTGCCCATACTTTGCATAAACCTTTGTTTTCATAGTCTGCTGTGGATATTGTGAATTTATACTTTTATCTGCCTTTTAGCTCAACCTGACTTGCATTAAGCGTGGTTTTAAGGTACGTAGTTTACATAACGGCATTTTCCTTTGAAAGGGTAGCAAGTCAGAAAATAGGGAACTAATGTAAGAAGCATGCATGTATCCACACTGCTGTACAGCTGTGCCCAAGCAGATGTGCGCAGACCGTTTAAGAGCTGGTATTTTAGGAGGCATAAAGGGAAGCACGTTTTGGTGACCAGCAGCAACCAGGACTCATCAGCGTGCAGCGAGGAAGCGGGAAGCTCCCACAGAGCCCCTCCGGGCTTTGTGGCAAATTTACCTAAAAGAAGTAATTTCCGCTGCTGCTCATGTGGCTCTCTGTATGAAGAGAGCTGGCACTGGAAGTGTTTAGCAGCAACTGCGAATCAGGACACCTAGTTAGGTGCTTAGCACAACAGACACCTTCTGGCACATGCTCTGGAAAAATTCAGTGCAAGATTCTGGCTGACTTTCTGGATTTATGTTGGCTTGCTGTAAAGAGCTTTAACTATTGCTCGAGGATTTGGACGTTACCGCAGTCTGACCCGGTGCGTATGCTAGCATCACAGCATCCATTGCAGTAAGTTCTTGACATGCTGCCTTCTTGCACATCAATGGGTTATGCTAGCCACTACTACTTGAGTTATGTTACTCTATCAAATAGCTGGCAGTGCAACTCAATACCCTGCCAGCTTCTGAAAATCTCATTTAGAAGTAAAAGTGGATAACAATAGGAAAAGAGCATCGCATTTACCTTTGTTTTCCGTTTAAATGCAGGCACCTTGGTAGTGATGAGAAAACACCATGAACACTGTCCCCACCACTTCTTAGGCCAGCGAGCGCGCACCCAGTACTTAGTCTTTGTGAAAGCAGAAGAGCAGGTAAAATCTTCCCACTTCTGAAACAAAAATATTTTTATTGGTATTCTTTCTAATTTATCCCAAATCATTTACAACCAAACATGAGATACGCCCACGTCCCCTGCTTACAACACTGCTGCTTGGTTTGACATGTCATTTGGGCAACTTCAGGGAGTCTGGACAAAGGCATACCCTTCGGTTTACCACGAGACGCTGGGCGCTGACCCTTGCACTGGGGTTAGTCTCTTGTCACTTCTGACAGCTCTGTTATAGGAAATCTTCAGAAATGGAAAGAGGGGAATTGAAAGCTAGACTTCTGCTTAAGTAGCAGTTTAGGGGCTTGAGGGTGGGTTTTATTCTTTCCTTTTGCTTCATCCACTGCGGAGCTACTTCCGATCCTAACTGTTGTAATTCATTAAGTCAATTAGAAAAGCTGCTAAACTGAGGTGTTGGTGAGACAGTTAAGGGGATTCTTAGAACCTGTCTCTAATCTACAGCAGGATAAATGCAAACATGAAACCATCCATGTCCATTTTGACTGAGGTTATTCTTGATAAGATCTGTGTCACTGGGACAGAAGGTAAAGTTATAGCTTAATGGAGTTTAACACCAGAAAAGGCCGGTTTTGTCACGTATTCTGATTTCCTACACAGAAATTATGTAATGTTACCCCATGATTCCTACACCAGCATTCTGCTTCTTGCCTGGTCCAGAGCATGTCTTTTAAAATCTTAATTTTAAGACTTGAAATGATGGAGAATTATGTTGCTGCAGTTATATTAGCATCTATACCAGATGAAATGTGGACTTAAAATAAAGACCCTCAGACTGAAAAAATCCATAAAACCAGAATACATTATGTATGCATATAATGAACTGAGTTCATAGTCCAAGTCATCCGGCTGAAATTATTGTGATCTCATGGGGCAAAATTGGACAGTTCAGCAGGAATAAAAACATCAGTGTCTAGCCCTGTGTGAATCATGAACCTGCTTATGTTCATACTTAACTGCAGTCTCTTGCTGTAAGTACAACATCTGAATAGTCTCAGAGAAAATAAAATACAAATACTGAGGGAAGCCGGAAACTCCTCAGGCAGACTCAAAATACCATCACGGTTATACCGTTACTTATACACAGGGTACAGGAGGAACTAGCATATGCTCAGAATTGTTTCAGGAAAACATTTCTTGACAAAACTGTTTTCCAGGAGAAAAACCCCAAACTTCAAAGGTTACAAAATTCCACTAGCTACTTTCCTAAGAAAAATATGCATATTTACTAGATTTAAGGGTAACTCAATTGCAATAAATATGTTAAATTAAATGATTTGAAGCTACTCTCAGTTTACTTTTCTTTTGTTTTTCCTCACTGATGTTGTGAGGGAAGTATGTTCATTTGTATGATAGAGATGCTATGCTCACCTTTGAATGAGACTTTAAAACATCTTAGAATACAAGAGGCTGGCCACGTGGAATTTAGCTATAAAAACCTTCAGCTTTCAAAAGTAGAATTGTTTCTTCTGTTATCAGCACCCATTAAGAGAACCTATATCCATTCTTGCTTCAATCTAATTGCTGCTTTGTTAGAGAACTTTTTCCTAATATTCATCAGGTATCTTTTGCTCTCAGAAAGCTGGGAAAACATAAAGCAAAAATGAAGCAAAGGGTTGGAAGTGGATAGAACTTTTACAAGTAAGAAAAATAGACTCATTGATGAGCTCCTTCTCTAACGTTCCCACTATTAAACTTCAGTTTGAAAATAAAAAGGGAGGAAAATGTAAATAAAAGAGAAAAAAAACCCTATAAACTCTTTGTTTCCCCTGAAAGATGCATCTCTTTCAAATCTTTCACATGCCATGTTTGAAGCAGGTTGCAAGCATCAAATCACGTTAAGTTTGTCTCCCTCTAATGCAACATGAAAGATACAGCCTCAAGTAATGCATTACAACATGTCTTGTCGCATGTGGGGAATTCTAAAAGAAAGCAATTTGCTGATAAAAACAACACAATTAAACAATGCTTGGTTTTAATACAAATGCAGTATTTTCATGACGTGTCTCAGTTTGGGGTCATGAAAGACGCTTTGGTTTGAGAAAAGGAGTAGTCTCTTTTTTCAGCTGGGAAATGACTGAAGTAGATAAAGAAGCACTCTACGTAGCAGCAGTCCGCTGCAAAGGCAGTGCTTTGAGGTAGCCAGTGCTCATGAACAAATACTTCCATCACTGCAGTGGTCAATATGGTCTTATTAGAAAAGTAATGTTTGGGAAGTCTACATGTGAGCAAGCCGTACACCCCTGCCACCTGTGGTCATTAGACACCTTGAGGCTCTTGTATTCACGATTCCAGGGCCCTGCTGTAACCCCAGTTTGGGAAGATGTGTCAGTCAGTGGATGTTCTCACAGTGGTTTTGGTCACCTGCAGTTATTTTCCTTGCTTGCCACTCTTGCCTTGCCCACTACTAGCACTTCTCTGTGGACAGCAGAGGACAGGACTAGGGGATCCTCACAAACCCACACGGACTATCTGCTGTGCCGGGGCTGTGCCAGGCTCCCTTTAACAAGGTTTTCTTTCCTCGCTCATTCTGGTACTTTTCAAAAGTCTCTTTCTTCAAAGGAAGATGTTACTTGTTTCCCAGTTGCATTAACTAGTAGGTCTTGCCAGGCTGAGGCTGGGCGCACCGAAAGGTGTTAGTGACCAGAGGAGCCTAGGCTTTTCTAAGCAAAGCTTTACCTACCGCTCTTCCTGACAGCGCCAGCTGGTCACCCCAGCCCACGCTGCCGTCACCTGCACCTAGAGTAAACAAAAAAGGCATGGAGTAAGTGTGAGTAGGGTGTGCAGCTGCACAAATGCCATGTGGTTAGCAGGGGAGTTGATATAAACTGTCGAGACATCCTGGTACAAGGGAAACACCGGCTGTTCAAGAGGAGAAGGTGAAGGGACTGCATAGGAGGGGAAGGGGAGCAGAAGCAGTGTTTATGGTAGGAAAAGGGACGTGGAGGGCAAGAGTTCAAGAGGCAAGCACAAACACCACCAAAACAAAGGGAAAAATCCTGTTCGGTCTCCCAGATGACAACGGTGATGATAAAATGATTCACAGCACAGTATTGCTGAGAGCCTCAGCAGGCAGAGCGAGACTATCTTCACACAACGGGAGAGGGTCTCACATCACCTCTCCGAGACACCAGGGCCCCATGGCCAGACACTGTGGGGTTGTTGTTCCTACAGAAAACTGCAAAATACTAGAAAGCTGTTTAAACCAGAAGGGATTTCTCTTCCTCGTTCTAAATTTGAGAAATCACAATGGGAAATGAAAGCATCTATTTTTAGCAAGTGAAACCCGTGTCTATTTGTATAAAACCTACTAAATCATCACACATCTAGAAAATCCTAACATAATTGACAGGGTACTTAAGAGAAGCCAAGCTGGGAATAGAAAGGGTTAGACTTCAAGGACAATTTAGCAAGCAGCAGAAAGACATTTGCATATGTAATGTCTGAAACAAAAGCACGAAAGTGGAAGACAGGGATCAGCAAGTCCAGCCATGGTCATTGGCAGGCACGACACAACATTTGGTCTCTGCTCTTTACAGTGCAGGAAACACTTCTGTGCTCCCTGCTACCCAATAATGGGCTACAGTGAGAGAAAAAATGCCACAAGTATGTCAGAGGAAAAGAGCAGGAGATGGATAAAAATCATGACTAGTCTCACGTCCTGCCATAGCAGTTCAATCCTGTGGTTCTTAAGGCACAATTTTCGTTGCTTTCAGTGGACATTCAGAAACTTGGCTTTGAGCCGCTGTCCTCTCTCTGTGCTTGTGTGAGAAAAGCAGAGCGAATCAGCTATCATTTCAATGCTAAACACCTTGGAATGGCTGTGAGAGAGACGGAAAGAGATGCATATGCGTGTGTTTGTCTTCAGAGGTTACGTCCTCAATCCTTCATATTCATGGGCATAGCCAGGGGTTAGAAAGAGTGTATATGTGGTTGAGTTCCAGTAACAGATTATTTATTCTTAAAAATTATGGTCTATGGATAAAATTAATCTCTTATGTAAAACTGCGTCACTCTAATGATGTATTGTCAGAGATGAATTTGGGTCTACTCATTTAAATTAGATCCAAGTGACGAGAAAACCCCATGAGCGATTTTAAATAAAAAAATAAGAACTGGTAAATAAAAACATCTGGTAGATGATTAAGTTCCACATATTGAGTTTTTATTAGGAGTAGCTGATGTAACTCTAAGGGAGATCTTGCATGTAAGCAGTGTTCATTTACATATGGTGCCTGACCACGAGTGGTAAAGAAATGCAGGCAGGCAGCAAAGCCACTGTGAGACTTCTTTAATAGCTGACTTGAAATGTGTTCCTTCTTCATTTATTCTTGACTGTGGTGTGATTGAAGTTTCAGGAGAAAAAAAAACCAAAAAAACCCAAACCAGTAAATTCCCCCCACCCTTTTACCCTTGGTGTCTTTAAGTTAGACATTTATATTGCCTTTGGGCTGGTAGGGAGAGAAGAGGGAAGATGTCAGGTCATCCTGTTTTCATCAGAACATCCCTGGAAAGATCTGGACACCTCTGACCTGTCACATGCTTGAAGGCACTTCATCCGTGATATGTGAAAACTTGAGAAGTAAACTTCTTCCTGATTAGAAGTGACTGTAAATATGACAGCTTGCACAGAAGAGGTACTCTCCTGATGAAAACACTGCTATGAACAGCTTTGCTCCATCAAAAGCCAAAATAACCCTAAAGGACATTTCCAGTCAACCAGCAAACTCAGCAAGAGACCTGAGAGAACCTCTGTTACCCCTTTAATGTGAAGAAAGGCCCTGGACTACACCCAAAGGTGTGGTAAACTGCCAACACTCTCAGTATATCTATTTTAATTTATACATCCTTGTCTTAAAATATACTCTTGACATTCCTAATTATGGAAATCATATAGCTGTACAAACAGGGCTTGCTTTATTAATGTTCTACACACCATTGTAAAGTGAGAGGCATTAACCCTGGTGAAATGCAAAGGAGCAGATGATCTGGGTGTCTTCTGGGTGAGCTGCTTGTGCACCACTTCTGTGGTGAGAGCCGGTAAAGTGCTTTGTGTGCCTGTGCTGTGGGTGCATGAAGGTGAGGGAAGTTCTAGTTAACAGCATCAGGAGGATTTCTACCACCTCAGACCTCCAGAAACGCCTGCCAACAAGGCCTGATGCCCCATGTGTCCTCCCTCCCCTTCCTGCCCTAAGACAAGGGCATGAGGGATAAGAAGGTACTGTGGTTGCCTATCCCGAGCTGTGGTCGCACTACAATGCACCGAGGCTGCTCAGGCTTTCACGGACCTAGAGAGCACTGGTGACGCCATTGCTGAACCCATAAGATGCAGGTGTCCTTGTGGACTACACAAAAGCTGAGGCTTTTGCCTCAGTAAGCATCACCCTGCCTGCACAAGGAACCTTGTTTGGAAACTGTTGCAGGAGAGATATCTGGTTTTTACCAAAAACAGATGCAATTTCATTTCAGTAGGGAAGTGTAAGCCAGGGAAAAAGAAATGTTTGATAATAATTTCCCTTAATTGTCTTTGTCTAGCAGTGCTATCCCAAACAAGCAGCTTTGCTTTTGCATTGCACTTTCTCAACCAGGAAGCCTGAAAGGTTTTTTGCTGTGTATGTTCTTGATTATATTTATTTTTAGGCTTCTATGCTCCAAAGTCTTATTCAAGCCAATAGTGACAGTAATTATAATAGGACCACCTTACTTGCATGAGTAAAACTCCTCAAAGCTTTATCAGATTGTGTCCAAGAGCCAAAATAGAGAGGAGTATTAGAGAAGCCAAGATTTTGTGGTCTTTAACACTTTCCTCACTTTAAAGCAACTAAATCACACCATAAATAAAATAGACTAACAGGATAATTAAACAGCCTGAATGTAGCAAGAGGGAATATTTCAATAACAAATATTGCTACCCATATACCTCAACAGAATGTGCTAAAGTAAACAAAATGATAGCATAATTACAGTCGTTCCAGTTATGGTAATTAGGCTATATATACGCTTCATTGATAAGCAACTGTGGTGCAAAGAAATGCTGTAAGCCTGATATTTCCTCCGTTAGCAGCTTTGTTGTGCACATGCTGCTGTTATGACCTCGGTTACATCAATGCAGATCAAAACCACCAACCCCAACACTAAATGAACGGTAGTAGTAATGGTATGGGTCACGGCAGGCATAGCGCAAGGTTCAAGCTGAACAGCCCAGAGCGACGCTGCTCTCACTTTGCATTCAGTTTCCCAGAGAAGATTGCCAGCAAGCCTTCCCAAGACAACAACCCGGTAAACTCAAACAGCCACCAAACGTCGCGGCTAGCTGTGCTCCACAGAGAGAGCCCTTTACACCTGTGTTTTGCTGACTCCGTAGCTGTGATTGCTCGACATTCTGCAAGGGGTTGTTTTGGATTGCAGCTGCTCAGAATTTAACACAGTGTCTTTTTTTTTTTTTCACAGAAGTATCACTTCTTTTTCATGTGGGTTTTTTTTTCTGAACTGTAATTTTTTTTTCTAAACAGTAATATGGTGATTTCTTAATTTATTACCTTTTGTGGGAAAAAAAAATCCCAGTCTTTTAATGGAAAGAAATATGACTTTGCTTGATTTTCATGATTGCTTATGGAGAACTTAAATTGAGAAAAAATTAATCTGAAAAATTTCAGAAGCCCAAAGGAGCATAGGCTCAAGTACTCGACAATTTTGACAAAACATTTTATTGCAAAAAAAATGCCTTCCTTTTTAAAACAAACACAAAAATATTTTTATGAGGTTGCATCTTTAAATACCCTAGGATCTGCATCCATTTGAATCTTAAACAGGACCTGGGACACTAAGTTATTATTCTCTTTAAATCTTCTTTTATTTATTCCTCATTGCTAATTTTGAACACTTGTGATTGTTGAAAAAACCCACATGTTCAGTATTTTTAATAGTTTCCCTGAGCTGCAGCTTGTGCAAAGCAGGTTATATTTTTACCTACTTCAGTCAGTTACTCTCCGACCTCCATTCTGTTGGTAAACACCACGGTCTCTGTGTCTTGGCCTCTAGACTGCTTCGGAGAGGACACTGCTTCTTGCCTCATTTCTAGTCTTGCTTACTACCAACACTCCAAAACACATCTCAAACTTTAAAAAATTTATGAAACTGGTTAAAAAATTCAAAAATATACATATAATAATGATTATTCAGGGTCCATTTTTAAAATACACATTTATAATGATTATTCAGGGTCCATTTTTATTTTCTTCAGCTGCTAATGTGGCTATTACATTTCAGACTGGTGTTTCGTCATGGAACAGCACTACCCCAAGTAAACATCCTGGATTTCTTGGCTCTGAGTCTCAGCTGCAGACTTGGTCTTGCAGCTGGCACAGGAAACAAACATGTTAAACCATCCCCAAAAGCAGATACGTAAAGCAACGGTCAGAAACATTTGTCTTGATGCTGCAAACATTAAAAAAACCCAACCCAATTACAAGCCCAAAAGAAAACATACTTTTGTAAAACTCTTCCCCCCCACCCTTGCAGATTTACAGTCTTTTTAATGGTTTGAAATAGTAAAAAACTAAAGTTTTTTTTGTAGGTGTTTGATCTGAAATATTACATACCAATCACACCAAACCCCTATACATCAGTTTCTTTCACTTTAAAAAGTACTTTGAAAAACCCACAGCTAAACAATAGCTCCAGAAAATATGAAAGATCTTCTCCAAATTCTACAAATAGTGAGTCCAATCCTGCAAGATATTCAGCATTGCCGAAGATTTGCTGAATGCGAAGAACAACTTTCAAGAGGCACCCAGTGCTTCCTTCCCCTGACTGCACACCTGGAAATTTGAATCATAATTAAATGTGCATGTGGTATTTTACACGATATGTTGTGTTTGTGGTTTTAATTATTATCATAAGCACCACAGTTAATCTGTAGTTCAACATGTGAAAATGTTTACATAGTTTTACACGATGGTTTGGTAACACACGCATTTAGGTTTAAAGGAAGGATGAGAGTTGCGCCCTCATCGTTTTACGAACCCTTACGTCAGCCATCTGGAGACCGTTCCCAGCTCTTCCGCCACCTGTGACTTGGCCACCCAAGCTCTTTCTCCTTCTGGCCTTGCCTCCCCTAGCCAGCAAGAGAAAGAAATCCTTCTTTGCCCAAGCACAGAGGAGAAGGGAAGGTGAGAGCCACTCAGAAAGCAGGGTTTGCATGGTGCTGAACCCACCAATGTATAAGGAGGAATTCCGACCTGACAATGCTCTTGGCACACAGTTAAGGCTGGAGGTGGCTTTTACCCAGCACGTGAACAGCACCTTGCTGGCAGGTGACCTTCCTCTTCTCATGTGCTTATTCCAGCACATGCGTGATGCTTGGCTGAGGGGCAATAAAAATATGGCAGGGAAGGATTCAGAAGGCTGGGGGAAGTCAGCGAGCACAGACACTTCTTCACCAATCCAACCGCCTTGCTGCGCTGTGCTGACAAGCACGGGCCAACCTGGCTGCCGGTCCCCGGGCATGCCAAAAGACCACAGGCCATGTTCTTAACCCTCATCCCAGGGATGCTGGCACTGTCAGAGAGTACAGCTGATTATGCCTGCACATTTGAAAACACAGATTATCGCTTTACGAAGGAGACATACTGAAGGAATAGGAATTAGGATAACCTGAGTGATGGTGCTGCAGGAGAGAGGATACTGAGGCATGTCAGCAGACTGTGCAACCAGCAGAGACTGGGCTTCTGCAGATCCAAGAGCAATGCTGCAAGACTGCACCGCCTTTGTGCTCTTGACATGGGGATTGCCCCACGGGCTAACCTGCAGCATCAGATCTTGCTTTCTTTCCTCTTCGCCTATCTTTTCAAGGAGGCAAACCCAACTGCTCCTCCAGAATCCAAGGGGTCCAGTCTCTGTCTGTTGGGGTGGAAGTCAATGACCTCTTCAGAATTTTCCACAGTCAAGCAATCAGAAATAATAACATAGGACAAATCTTCATGAGGCCCATCAGGGAGTTCTCGGCAAAGCTGCTGTTCTCATGTCAGACATTCATAGGGGAAAAACACTGGTAATGACATTCACCTTTTTTCTCAAACACCTCTGTACTGCTGATGACAGATATGATAGAACTACATATGGACTTGGGTTATTTGTGCTGCAGGTTGCCAGTGACCTTCTAGATAAACTGAATATAAATTGTGGGGAAAAAAATATACAGGAAAGAGCAATAAGAAGTAATGCAGCTACGTTAATGGAGTGGTAGATTTTTCTTTTAGCAAGGAGTTGTAAGAAGTTTTGAAACCATCAGCCACTCATGCGTGTTCAACCCAACTTCAAGATAAATAGTTTAAAGGTAATGAAGTACAAGTTTGGACCACAAAACAGAGGCTTGAGGAAATCCTTGCTCTCCTTGTTGAAACCTTTGTATGTAACCTGTGGGAGTAGTACACTGTCTTTGGGGTAGTAAATACAGGAATCTATGCCACACCAATTTAAATTAAAAAGCAACCCCAGAATCCTCCTTCTGTTTTATCACAAAGGCATTACTGAATTGCTTAATATTTCCATATCCATTCCAGCATCTCTCTAAGGCTCAGATCACATGTGAGACTTTGAAAAGAGACTGTTCCCACCTAAAGGACTTCTCCTGAAACACTATTCATGCAGACCCAGCAAAACCAAATCACCTCCTTTAACATCACAAGCCTAACCAACTGTACCCAACCAGCACTGGCATAATAAGGGAGGCAACACAAATCTAAATTTTCATGGGATTCTGCAGAGCAAACCAATAGGGGACAGTTTACACAGCTGTGAAGAAGCGTCTGTGTGTATGTAGCAACTCAACATTGGTCTTCAGTGTGCTGAAACAAGAACATATTCACATAAACTCAGATGATATAGCAACATATCAAGTTCATTCTGCTTCCAGATAAATTGTATAATATTTCAAGAACTGTCTCTCATAACATTTTAGCAGTACTTCTTGGTGAAAACACAAAGAAAGAAAGAATGCACTACTACAGTGTGTGTGTGTGTGTGTGTGTGTGTGTTCATATTGATGACATTTTAGATCCAGGGAAAGATTTTAGTCTCCTCTTTGTCCCTCGTGATTCTTTTGTGGTTGATACAGACATTTCCATGCTATTTCTGAGTACAGTTTATTCTAAGCTCCTCTTTCATTGCAGCCAATAGGCTATTTATTGATTTCACTGTAAAAACAATGACATTGTTATTATGGATCTATTCAAGGTGTTCCTGCACATGCCTTTTTGCTGTCATTTTTTGCTATTACACATATTAATGAATTTGTAATCCAGCAGAGATTATTTTTATTATTACCACAAAAGATGTCCCTTTCATTCAGCAGTTTCATTTGGACTGGGATGAGCAACACAGGGAAAGTAATGAGGGCAGCGCAGTGCAAAGACTCTGACAAAAAAATCTGCGGGGATTTTCTAGGACATTTTAAAGCTCCTAGATGCTCATAGTCATCTGCCAAGACTTATCACCCTGCAGCAGAGATGGCAGAGGGGAATGTGTGCCAATGCATGCCCCCAAGCACTGTCCTCAGCCACAGTGCAAAGTCACCTTTGCTGGGCATTTCAGCGTGCTGGCTGAAGGGACTGGTGGCCCCGAGGCTCGGGGACTTGCTCCCTCCAGCTGCAGCACAGCAGCCCTGACAGAAAAAAATAAAACTGGCAGGAGGGAACAGGGGGATTTTTTAAATCAGCAAAGCAGCCTCCTGCTCATGTGGACCTCCACATAATCATCGGTGTAGCCAGGGGACGGGGGCATCAGAAAGCCGTTCACCTGTTTGGAATGTAGCTGTATTTTATAAAGAAGCTCTCACGAAGTAGAGTTGCCCAATCATTGTAAACTCAGGAGTCATTGGCTCAAGGCAGAGCAAAATACAGAGAACTTCATTTTTGGTCAGAAATCAAATGTCCTTTGTCTTCTAGGAATGATTTTGATTTGAGTTATTGCCGGCTGTGCAACTGATACAGAGAATTTTGCTATTTGTGACAAAGAGAAATTAAAGGACATTGTTGCTGTCAGAAGACAGAGGGTGAGAACGGATGGCAAGCTCCTGAATGGGCTGGCAAAGACCCAGATTTCCTTAGTTTTAAACAGAGATGGGGACAAAATACGTTCAGTACTGTTCCAGATAAAAAGTCCCCACTGTGTAAAGGGGTGTTGAATATACCTTTGCCCTTACAAGTATTTACAGTACTATTGATGTTCAATTAACAAATTTTTTACCAGCTACTTTCAGCTAGATTTAAATTCCAGAGTACTAACAAATCCTTAAAAAAAAAAATCTTCTAACTGCATGCTGCAGAAAAAACAGGAAAATGTTGCTGCTGTCAAAGCTCATGTAAGAATTCTTCATGAGCAAGCTTACAAGGAGTATACCATCTCTTGAAACAACCTGAAACAGATGCTAAACTACTTGAGGCTTAGTTCCTTGAGGCACTTTTTGTACTATGAAGTATCACAACCAGATGCCACTACCTGGAAGGCCTTCAGCATCCATTGTACTTAACATAATGTGAAGATGACCAAACATTATTCAGAGCTGAGGAGTAAATGCAGCAGAAAATATAATTCACCATTAGTTCAGCATGGTCTTCTCTGCAGAATCACTAATATTTGGAGCCTGACCTTTAATACATGTGTCACTACTACTGCTGAAAAGTGGAGCACGGCTCCATAATGCAACAGAATGAAAAGTACTGGAGCAGAACACCTCACCGGAAGAAATGTTAAGTGCTGAAGAGCTGCTAGCTCCAAGATTACATGTCCTGCACTGATCCTGTCGTGTCATTGTCCAATAACATTTTCACTCCCCTCTAGGAAGAAGATGCAAGATCCTCCAGCATGTTTCAAGTATTTTGCTTTCATGATACTTTTTGGGTTTTTCTCAGTTGTGTTTCCCAGTTCTCAGTTGTGTTGAAATTGGCTCTTTTCACCCCAGTCTTATTTTGCAGAAATTTGTCCTGCTCTTTCCTGCAGCTCCATTCCTTCATTCGTCACAATATTGTCATGTTCCTGTTAGCTCCAGGGAATTTTTCCTCTCTCCTCTCTCCCAGCACTACTGCTCTTCACTTGAAAGCAAATATAGAATCCACTGCAACATATGTTCCTCTTCCCCCCCCACCCAGACTTGGTACTAACATCTCTGTCCTTCCCACCTTTTCTGCCCTATCTTTCACACCCTCATTGCTAGCCTAACGCCCTTCTCTCACTGCCTTCTTTGTTCCAACTTCATGTCCCCAAGTTAGTGATTCTCACAGAGGTTTAAATGTCCTTGCCTGAACCTATCCTTACAGTATTTCCATTGCCAAGCAAGACTCTAGCAGGAGATTAAAAGGGTATGAGACCCTGTTGCTGTAAGTCAATCACTTAGGTTAAAGTGGTAGCAGATAGAACGTGCAGCCTTCTTTTTCACCATCCACAGGGCAACTCCTTCCAGCCATGACCATAGTGCAAAAATGCCTTCTGCTCAGCTTTCTTATACATTTCCGTCTCTTCCCTCACCTCCAGAACCATGCAATATTTGCTCTCTCCTTTGTATTGCTGCCACTGACTTGCCAGCTAACTCCTCCATATCCCTCTCTGCTCTATCTGTCCTTACTACAAAGTTCAATCACGCATCCAACCATGATCTGGTCTCTTTCACTGTCAGCCATCGATATCCTAAAACTTGGCCTTTCAGTGAACATTAGCTTGTCATCATCAGTAAATTAAACTCATCCTCGGTTCCCTGCTTTTTCTTCCATCATACAGGTTTGGTTTTTCTCCATTTTTTGCTGTCTCTTATTTACCCCTTTTTCCACTAATGATCAGCAGTGCTAATGACAGACCTGATTTATCCCTGTACTTGGTTCCTCCAGTCTTGCATGGTTTTGACAAAACATTTCTGGCAGAACTCTTGTGATCCCACTTTTTCCAGTGTTAATTTGTTCTCTCCTTCTTGGCTTATCTTCCAACCTAAACCACGTTCCACCTCCAAGGTAACCAAATACCAGGCCTCACATTCCAACAAACTTTTCAGCATTCCTGACTCATTCCTCAAACCACCCATTCTTCTGACTCCCACTTCTCCCTGTCCCCATTAGAACCTGCCAACTACTTTCAAGGGAAAAAGCCAAATGAGGATGTGACTCTCCTACACCCTGCCTTGTCTTTCAAAGTTGACTTTAAGAGACGGTGGATTGTTTCTTTGGTGAATTGGGTTTTTTGGTGAAAATTTGAAGTATAAATAAATGTAATAGCTCACACGGCTAGTAGTGTTCATGTCCAGGTCCTGAAAACACTTACTTATATGAGTAAGCCTACTATTAACATTATGAAGATTACTGCAAATTCTTAAACATTGTGGTCTCTACAAGTCTCAAGTGTGGTCTCTAAAGGTTTTTGCAGCAATGGGGCCACCCGACAATGACAACTGAATGCAGAAAATAACCAGATTGTAATTAGCTTTGGGACCTGTTGCTTTGGGGCTGACTCTGAAAAGGACCAACATGAAACTAGGTTCTGAGATACAGTTGTTTGCCAAGATCCAGCTGTTTGCCAAGATCCAGCTGTTTGCCAAGATCCAGCCCTTAATGTTACATTAAGAGGGTTTATTTGCATTTAATATTCTTTACTTCATTCTATTCTGGTTGGGGCTGTGGCATTTTTGCTTGTTTGGAGAATAAAATAAATTGTCTTAGAATGATGTTATTTACACAACTCAATTAGCTTTGAAATTCAGGATTTGTTTAAATGGATGAGGACAGAGAGAGCAATTTTCTTCTTTTCTTACTTCTGCTCTTCGCTGGATGGAAACAGCTTTTTCTTTATCTTTGAAGACTGAGCTTAAAGAATACCAGCCCTCTGAATTCTCCTGAGTCTGCTGAAACTTCACCACAGCAAGTTTCTTTCATGGATCAAACTTCAGTATTTAAAGGAACGTGGTGAAGTGAGATTTCCTGTGAAAAATTCTCCTCCTGGAATTTTATCTCCAATCCAATTTTTATTTCAAGTAATAGTGTATCATGGAAGCATGTTTCATTGTATAAATCACTTTCTTGAAAATTATTCCAAAAGCAGCCCTAGATTCTCTTCTATAATGTTCATACAAATCAGAAAAAAATGTGGAAGCACAGAAGAAAGTATCAATACCCTAAAATCTCATTCAAGAAAATAAATGCACCATTTATTTCTCTCCCTACTGACTGAAAGTTCAGGGGTTAGCCATCTTTATATACTATCTATTCAAATTTATTCTATTTTAATTTAAAAAAAAGAAAAGGAAAAATTTTCATTCTTTCTATGACAGCATCATTAGCGGAATTCGTCAAACTTTCCAAGAAGTATCTGCTACGCAAAACCTAAGTGCGATTCAAGATTGCAGAGGGTCAGAGGAAGCCCATTGACAACAGAAAACAATGAGTTATCTGTGGTAAGGACCCCTAGGAGTATTTGTTTGTCAGAACAGAGGCTTGTAATATAACCTCTTTCCCACACAAAACAGCAGAGCGTGTGGCTTTGTACCTCCTGCATATCACAGTCAGTCTCTGCATTGGCCACTTCCTGAAAACTTATTTTTTCCAAACTGAGTAAAAAAATGCTCCCAAATAAAATCCTTGCCAAAGGCTTGGAACCGAGATTCGGTATTATGTACAGCAGAAATCAGGGTTAATATTAGAGGAGCATACACCACTTTAACTGTAGCAATGCTTTAATGAATGACACTTCTAAAATACAGCAACTGAATTCTACCAGTGTTATTAGGAAGCTGTCTCCTGTACTGAAGGAATGAACAAGGACAATATTGTTACTTATAATTCAGAGCTAGCTTGTATGAAAAAGACATGTGGCATCAGGAAAATGTAATTAATTTGGTGGTATAAGCCTTCATAAATTAGCAAGTATTCCCAATAGCAGTTCTACAAAACTTACCGAGAACATGAGCTGCCTTTAAATTACTTGGTTTGCTTGCTACGAGAATTCTTTTAAGGTGGTTAGATACTGACACAGTGTTAAAAATGCTCAAACTATTTCAATGGCTGACACAATGAGCCACCTTTAATTAAGACCATAATGTTCCTTTGGGCCATACATAAGACAGTAATCTGTGTCCAGAGGCTGTCACTCTCTTCTCTAATGGACTACAGCACACAAAAATTAATTATAGGGGAAAGGTTGCTCCTCCAGCTGGGACTGGAGTCTCAAGATTCAAAGGCAAACGTTTTGCTGCTGATCAAAATGAGCAGTTCATTTTGCAACAGCTAGTACAGTTTCTGCCACATAGCACTTAACCCCCACTTCCAGCATTAAAATCAGCAAATTTGTTGCCTGAGGGGATATTCTTAGATTTTTACTTATTCATTCATTTGTTTGTTATGATGCCATCATGCAAGCATCCAAGCACAATTTTGCCTGTCAAAAATGGGGGGCAAAATTGCTTTCAAGAATTCCAAAGGAAACATCAAATGAGAGCTCCCAGCCACGAGGTTCTTGTAGGTCTGTGTCAACAGAAACAGACTACAGCTAAACAAAGATTTCAGAAGTTTACTTCACTGCTGTTTTCATTTAAATTTTAAAACTTAGATTGTGATAATGCTTTTTCTGTTTGCTTTCAGCAAATATTAAATGGTAAATAATTTTACAGGTGGGGTTGCTTGCAGACAGTAGATTTTAAGAAAACATTATAATATAATAGTTAAAACAGAATTTCAAATAATGGATATTACTGTCTATTGCCCAGGACTCTTAACTTTTTGGATCTCTGAACCAGAGCAAGCAATGCTCTAGGAAACAGAAAGAAAATAAGTCCCTGATGAAGATACCTGCATATTAAATTCCAGTTACTTAAGTTTATCAAAGAATCCTCTTGTGTTGTGAGCTTACCACACAGGTTTCATAACTCACCATCAAACTCACCAAAATAATCGGCTGGGTTAAATCATATCTGCACAGTGTTGACACTGTGTGTTTGTTCCTGCCTACAAGAGGAACAAGGGAGAGGTGAACCTGTGTTATTGCAAATATTTAAGCTGAAGCAAGGGTTTAGGGAGGGAGAAGAAAAAGACATAACCTAAGTAGCAGTCTTGAAGATGAATTGCTGACTAAAATGAGGAGACAGCAACGATGATCTTGACACAGGATGGCCCATGTGATTTTTCAACAGATGATCATCAAAATTCAGAGCTGCACTGCCAGAACGTATCTGCAGGCCCCCTCCTCCAGCCTCAGGATACAGGCAGCTCCCATGAAGCCCAGGGGAAATCTTTCAAGCAGCAGTGTTCCCTATTTCAGTAACACCTGAGATGATTAAACGAACAATGAAACTCAGCTGTAAATTTACGGCAAGGTTACAGTTTGCAATCTGAATAATATTAAGAGAAATTAAATAAAAATGGAATCAATGCTCTCAAGGATAATGTAAATCAGATGCAAATAAGCTTCCATTTTATTTGTCTTCCCTTTGTTTCTTTCTAGTAGTGGCATAGTTAGTTGATCAGATGCTCAACACTTATTTTAAAACTCAATGCCTCTATTATTCCAAGAGATTTCCTGGGGGATAGGAGCATAGCAAGTTGCCATTCCCATGAATAAAATGAACCCATGTCTTTGCCCGTGAATGGTTTCAAAATGCAAGCTGGAATCAACTATATGAATATGAAATGACAAAAATACCACCACAGAAGCAGGCATTTGTCTATCCGGGCTGAGTTCACAAAAGCAGTGCTGGTGTGGGCAGCGTTGTAGCACACTGTAATGCTATATTTTTTTAAAACCTCTTTGCCTATTATTTCTAGCTCACACAAACATATATGTGTCCTATATGTACTGGTGATCCACATACCATATATCCTCATTTTCTCTGACCAAAGTGCCTGAAATAGGTATCCTAATCATTATGCTTTAAAGAACAATCTAAGCACGCTATGCTAGCAGCATTTGTCCCTAGGATCTTAAGGGTGCTGGTTTCGGGTTTGGTTCTGTCATCAAACTGTGGTACTGATTTGATCAAATTCCTCAATGTCAATAAACCAGCTTTCTAGTCTGCTATATGTAAATATTACACAATTCAGACTTTCCTGAGCTGCAGTATAATTTACGATTCTAACACAAGGCCATTAGAAGCCCTTATAAAACCTGCCTATTCACCAACCTACCTATTTAGTATGTAACCTTGAAGAGAACGGCTAATAAAAAAAAAAAATCAATGTCAAATTTCAAAAGACTTAGTGAGTTTCCTAATGTCTCTGTAGCATCACGTAAGTACTTCTGTCTTACTAAAAATATTTTGAAGCAGTCATTCTTCAACCTGCTCTAGGCCAGCCTGACACAAGCCATTGCCACAGTTGCCAGAATCAGGCTTGAAATCGTTGATGAGTCTTGTGTCTTGGTACACCTCCCACTACATGAGATGCAATCTTTCTCATAATTCCTTCATTTCCAAAATTAACCCCTTATTTGATGGACTGTAAAGCAATACGCAATAACTGAAGAAACCAGAATTCAGCAAGATAGCTGCATATTTCTGTTGTTATCTTCAATGTCTGTGTATCTAACATTACATAGCCAGTCCTTCAAGTCTATCACGGCTCCTGACTCAGAAAATAGGCAGACATGCCTACATTGCACCTCTGACTTTAATACCCCAGTATTGAAGCTTTCTTGGTAAGGTGTATTCTGTTCTAGGACAGACTCAAAAGCAGACTCAAACACCTCATGATGTTTTTTACAGTCAGCTGGCTTCAACAGTTTGAGGCCAACACAAGTGCTTTAAGAATGCCCTGAAGAACCCTCATGAAGATTGTCAGATCAATATCAGTAACCAGCAGGAAAGGTGTTTGGACTGAGACAACTGGAAGCAAACCTGTTGTGATACTGCTTTAGCCTTTGAAATAAAGTGTACAGTCAAGCTGGAAGCCAGGAGAGAGAACAGGAACTTCAAAGAAGTTCAAAGGAACTTCTCTTTCCTTTCACTACCAGTCTTTGCTCAGCAGAATTTCTTACACTTGACCTTTAGCTATGTGTTTCTGTCAGAATAATCTGTACTGGTACCACGAAATATACAACGGCATCATCGTATGCAGAACAGGTCATTGCCAGTTATCTACACAATTAAGTACCAAAATAAAAAATCTGACAAGCAATGAGATCCATCAGTCTGCACTCTTCAAGGCTTCTTAGTAGGCAAGTCAGAAAAAATACTCTCAGGCTTCTACATATCAAATCTTCTGGGGTTTATCTCTTCATCTGTTAGCCCCAGTTAAGGAAACAAGGTAATGAATGGAAAGGACTACCGATCTGTTTTATTAGTGTCCCAAGTGTATGAATAAACTTTAAAATTGCTTCATTCCTAGCTCTGAATAGCTGAATATCCCACTTCAGTTAATTTTTGCTGAATGGATTCCTCGAAGGATGACTGAAGCCTTTTTGATTAGCCCTCAGTATGGTGGAATAGTAAGGTAAAAGTGGGAGCACAGGCACCCAAAAGGCTTGTGTGCAACAGCAGCCCATGTAGACAGCATCAGCAGGGAGTCATTCCTGCTGGCCAGCCCTTAAAGAGGACTTTGGTCAGGAGCAGAAACCAGACCACTCAGGCCAGCCAGTAGCAGACTACCAGGACTACCAGGACTACCAAAGCAGCAAACAGCTCCTTCTGCTAGAAAATTCTTCATGCAGAATCGCTTTACTTCATGCCACAGGTCTGTCCTTTGACATTTCCCAAATCTTTGCATCACCCAAAGCTCTCAGATTCTCAGTCCGGAGCTCTTGCTCCAGATTTTTGAAGTTTTACTGATTAATTCAGACAAACAGCAAGGACAAAAGGCCCCTTTCAAAACTCAAAAGGCTGCTGTGAGATTTAAAGCAGGCAGAGAGCCTGGGCTTCTCTAGATAGTAAAGTTAGAGTGGAAGAGGGATCTACCACCCATTATCACTAACATCCTATTTCTTTGTCATTATCTCTTAATTATCTTGTCTTGTTTATTTAAACAAGGCAATTAAAAGACATTGTCAATGGAACAGAACCTTGGCACAGGCAAATGGTCTCTGCTGTGAGATAAATGCCAAGATATTTAACAGGCAGCGGCATAACATCAGAGTGTTTATTTCCAAAGCACTGGGCAGTGATTGCTGGAAAAATGCATGCCATTGGTACTGCGTGGAGCCTTACAGTCCTCATCATAGTCATTAATTTTCTGCTGCTGGAAATTCCCTTGGTACTTTCTCCAGGTGTGATTGTACCTTGTGAATGTAACTGAAATGTTGTGTTGGAGTTTGGCATTACCGAAAGGATGCCGTAAACACTAAACACCACCTGAAAGAACTTGGAGAATAACAAGTGCAGTTAGCAGTGGACTTAGGGGAAGTAGCTAAATATCATTTCAGTAGGAAATTACTTAGGGGATGGGTGGGATGGAGTAAAGGCACCATCTTATCTCATCAAAGCAACTATCCATCTAACAGTGTGACTGTTCTCTGACAGCCCCCAACAGCAATTTGTTCAATATGCGTAATTTCTTTATACCAGGTAACGATAGAACAGTATGTCTGTAAGAGAAGTTTCTGCCTAAGGTCTTGATGGGGACAGTCTTCTTAGCACGGCTTGTTGCAACATGAGGAGGAGTAATGGTTTTAAACTAAAGGAGGGAGATTTAGACTAGATGTAAGGAAGAAATCTTTTACAATGAGGGTGGTGAAACACTGGAACAGGTTGCCCAGAAATGTGGTAGATGCCCGATCCCTGGAAACATTCAAGGTCACGTTGGATGGGGCTCTGAGCATCATCAAGCATCTAGCTGAAGATGTCCCTGCTCACTGCAGGAGGTGTTGGACTATATGACCCTTAAAGGTCACCTCCAACCCAAAGCACGCAATGATTCTATGTTCTTGAACTGGTGGTGTTTTCCATCCTGAAGTAGGAAGAATGATTTGTCATTTCATTGTTTATTTTAATGCAATCATGTTAATCACATGCACAGCTAGTTGTTTTTTGAATACATTTTATTTTTCTGTCATTGCCTCAAACAAGATTAGAAATTAGCACCTACAGCTATGAAAAGAGAACCAACAAGTTTTGGTAAGCATGGACTTGTTATGGGAGAGGAGCTGGTAGGAGTGAAGCAACTTTGAACCGATTGGTGGGAAGGAAGCAGATGGGTCTGAGGTTTAAGGGATTTTGGGAGAGAAGCAGTTGGGAGCAGGTGAGATAAGCATCCCACGCTGAGGATTTTAGATACGCATAATGAAGCCTACCTTCCACCCTTGCACCACCCCCACTGCTCCATTGATGCACATGTGGTCCTCCCAGGAAAAGGTTTCCTCTAGTCCCATGACATAATCCATATTATGGCAAAGGTTGACCAGACTGGCCTGAAAATTCCTTTTCCAGTTGTTCTTAAGGGTACAAGCTCACGTTTTGGGTTTATCTTCATTTCTTTATACACACTTTAATACAAGAGGAATAATAGTGGACTACTGTATGAGTTAGTGCTTAAAAAATGAATTTTTTTATATACTTAATGGTATTTTTAAGTGCTTACTCCTTGTTGCTCTCTGGGGCAAAGGGTCCACCTCTGGTAGAAACACAACACTTAGGATTCTAGTTTTGAGCCTAGAAAATGCAATTGCAGAAATGGTGCCTGCTTTTGGGGCAGAAACAGATTACAAGAAATGGGGTAGAGGGACAGAAGGAGCTGAGAGCTGCTAACCAAGAGGTATCATTTGTTCTTCAATACTGTTTTGATATTCTGCCTGTAGCTGTTGTGTCTTTTCTTTTTTTCATTATCTTTTCTCAGTGAATTCCTAACACCAGAGAAATTACCGGTGTTTATGTTGCACAGACTATTACGACAACCACCACTTCTTCTTCCTGCTCTGTTGGATGAGCAAGCTCGATTGCTTGTTTATCTAAAGATCATGTCCATCTCAAGTTATCATTACTTATTAAGTAAAGCTTGACACAGAAAAACACTTAAATGCCTAAATCAAGGCATTCTACATTGTCACACACTTGGGTCTGCTGGCAAGTCTATGGAACACTTGTTAATATTGAAAATGAGATGAAAGATGATCTAAATTTATCTCCCTGGCTTTTCCATTCAGCATAATAATGGACAGTTGACAGAAACACATCGTGGTTGAGCCAGTGAGTATTGTTTCTTAAGTGAAATGAGCACACACCTTCAAAAGCGGTCTCGCAGAAATCTGGAGTCATTCAGGGTGTAATAGATAAATGTTCATTCACTTGGGAGTTGTATTTTGGCTGCCTTATGGCTCAAATAAAAATGAACAATTTTCAAATGAATATAAAAATCATACTTAAAGACTTCAAATGGAAAGTATATATGTATTTTCCAGCATCCATATATAAATTAATATGTACCATCTGGGTTACATCTGGTGATATTAAAGTGTTGTCTCATGAGCAGAATAGGTGTGAGAAGCATGAAGCAAAACTGAGCAGTTCTGGCACTTGAACTGCAGAGACAGCATTCATATGTAGCCTCAAAAGTACGTTGCCCTGGTCCCTTCACTGCTGCTGCTTTTAAATATCTGCTTCCCTTTTCTCCCATGTTATTGCCTATAAATTTTCCTTTTTTTTTTTTTTTTTTTTTTTTTTTTTTTTTGTAAGAACTACTTACAGCATCTCCATGATCCAGTCTGCCATTTCCTCTAGCTCCTGGGTTCAGCTTTTGCAGCAGGTCTTCTGTCAGGGCAGCAGTCACACAGTAAGTGAAACCCATGGGTCTCCCATTTTCCCTGGTGCTTCCACAGTGAACCTCGTCGTCTTCTCACCATTCTCTAAAAATTCTGCTGGGAAAAGCATACAACTTCGGTTGCTCTGATTGACTTCAGTTTCTCAACAGATATTTCCTGTGACTTGGCTTTCTGTATTCAATCTTCTTCCACGATTTTAAAGATTGTTACCAATTTGGACCTCTCCTCACCCTCACCTTCCTCTGTTTCTTTAAATCATCCATCTCTCTCAAACTATATGTGCAGCTACTTCATTTCTTTCCCTAGTCTATCCGGACCCCTAATCATGTGGGCTTCTAGGCATCCCAGCGAGCATCTATTTGGTAGTTATGGTTGTCTCCTAAAGCAGCCCTGCAGAACAGGTCCTCAGAGCCGATAAGAGCTATCTTTGACCTCTAATCCTGTATTCAGGTACCTGAGGCTGACATAATCAAAGGATTTTCTTTTCAACACTTGCTTTCCTTCCCACCATTTTCAACCATGCAAGAGAAACTGGAATAACCACCTCCACTGGCACAGTTAGGATTAACAAAAGGAACTTGTTGCATGTGAATGAAAATGTATGTGTGAATGAAAATGTGCTTTCTCTCCTTTTTTTTTTTTCAAAATGGCAAACTTTTATGTCATGAACTAATGTTTAAAAATAGGTGTCCTCTTCACAAATGTGTACAGACTGATAAATACTATACATCACACCGAAGCTGTCTGGCAACTCGTAATGCCAAGACATCTCCAGGTACTTTACAAAACTCTGTACTATGAATTCAGCACATGGTCAATTCTTCTAAACTAATGACTAAAGAAAAAACAAACCAGACCTTCATTACTGATTTTAAGACTGATCTACATATGACCTATAAAAAATCTAGGAGATTAGTACTGTCCACAGCAACTACATCATGTCTTCCTGTGGGTCTCAAATCCTGAGGGCTGGTGGGCTGTACCACCTCTCAGAAGTCTGTTATATAATTCAAAGAGAAAAATTTTTATCATCCTTACACATAACTATATTTTGTTTTCAGATAGAGTCAGGTGAGGTGTTAGTTTTATAACATTGATCATCCCATGAAGCAATAGAGTGGATTAGATGACTTTTCCTGCTTTTTTTCAGCCCTATTTTCTTTGCTTCTGTGGGCTATGCAATCCTACTGTGAGAATAGCCGTCTGCCCTGTGCTACAAAAAACCATCCAGTTCAGGGACACTCACATTCCGAAGAAGGTGCCTCTGAGAGCTCTATACAGAAATCAAACCTCAGCCCCCCTGTACTGAACACAGTTCAGGAGTGCATGACAGACTTCTGATGTACCACATGCTAAAACCAAGTATTTCAGGACAAGTCCTCATATGAGCAAGTGAGAACAGCACATCATTATTCATCTGAGTAGATTAGTCTCTTTATGCACGTAAAGAAAAGGTATGTCTGATCCTCTGCCTTTTCATACAGGGTATGTGCATGAGTAGGATGTGTTCTCACCCATGGATCTGCAGATTCCACATGCAAGAGTTTCAACATGAAAAAAGTGTGGATAGAAATGTGGATAGAAATGTGGATAGAAAGCCTCTTTGACTCACCTGACACTAAGTCATACATGAGTCTGGCATGTGTTTCTTTCTTACCAACGCGTGAAGTACTGTGTCAGGCTCTGTGCTTTCCCAACATGCTGGTGTTTGGGAGATCCTGAGTGCTTAGGACTTTATTTAGGTCCTTTCCTGGGGGTAACGCTTTATTTGGAGAGGGGAACTGTTTATTTTTAACAATTTGAGATATTATGCCCTTCTATTTACTTGATTAAGCAAATTAACAACAGCAGGGGGGATGAAATGAAAGGTATCTCTTTCACTTGGATGAACTATGGTACAGGTGGAAGGGTTACAATACATTTTATTATTATTTTTTATTTTACTTTTAAATGAAGCGTTAAAGTATCCGCCAGGCGGAATATTTTTTCAGGTTTCTTTCCTAACTCTAGAGTGGCTGTAAAACTTCAACAGTTAAAAATGTTTTCTCTGACTCCAAGTCAAATGCATCCATAAAAATTACATTTTAAATAAAGAAAACATGTTTTGTTCCAACTCCAGAGTGGCTCTAAGAGGTTACGTATTTTCTAAAAATGCATTTAATTCTCTAGTTAAAAAATCCTTCAATACACTGTGCCTGAATAATTTGTTGAAAACTCTGTATAGGTTCTAATTTCCAATTTATCAACCTTAAACCAGCATTTTGGGATCTGGTAAAAGAAAAGCCTTAGATTAAAAACCCTCAGGACCAAATTTTGTTCACGGGCTCTCTGGGGGTGTCTGGGGCTGGATTTTGTGTTCCATAAGAAGCAGAGCTGCCTTTGTTTTTAAGTCAAGTCCAAATATTTTCCAGACAACCTGAAGAGGTTTGAGACCTCAGTGCTTAAGAGAAATATCACTGAACACTTCTGCCTTTTGGCTGAAGCTGTGATTGTCCCTATCTGAGCAGAAGAGCATCACAAGACCTGTGGGCCCTTCAGGAAGGATTCATCCCATGAAATGCACTGCCTGAGTTCCACAATGTCTTCCAAGGTCCAGTATGGGCTCCCTCTTCGGTCTTGAGCAAGTCACTTAACAATTTTAATTTCATTTCCTTCTTTGCAGAATGGGAAAACTCACTTTCACTGGCCTTAAGGCATATTGTGCAGAGAGAGCAGTTCACATGCTTTCAGCAGACAGCGTTTTGCAAATGCCTGTTTTAATGAGGTACTTCTGGGAGTGGGGACAGGGCAGGCGAGTGGATGTTCAGACTGCCCATGAGGACAGACTGCAGCTGGCAGGGCTCAAGGACTTCGGACCAGCATGCAGGGGCTGTGTTCTCTCTCACTGCTGGTCCTCAAGCTTTACTGAGTCTCACTGAGGGCAGGGGACAAAGACAAAATTAGAGGTTAGAGGGGAAGAGCTACCTCCAAGGATGTACGTAACAGTATAAAGCTGCTCTCTGCTTTCTTCTCCATTCCTAACTGTTCTAAGAGGTCCCAACCACCTGTGTGCCTCCAAGACTTCTTCCTTGAGAGCCCACATACAGTCTGGCTTATTATTCCCTTGTTCCTCCACCTTGTTCCTGCCAAAATGCTCTACTGTAAAATTCTCCTGCGACCCACCTCAGGCAGCTTGGGCCTTGACTATCACCCAGCATTATGCATGACCAACTAACTGTCACCCCACCCTCCATTCGTCAGATCAAACACATACCGACCAGTGCAGGCTCTGGTACATATCAGGTCCCTGGCTCTGAAACATGAATGTGGGGAGGGAGCAATATGAAGAGCTGCAAGAAAGAGTAACATGCTTCAGATTTCTTTAGCTTCACCCAGCCCCTTCCCCCTGAAGCTGCCTGAGAAGGTTTTGCCTCCCTGGAGTGCAAGTTCACAGATTTCCAGCTCCAACTATCTTCCCAGCTCCTGCTGTTGCCATAAGTCAATGGGAGCTGTGGAACCACAGCTGTTGCCTCACCAGAGGCTGCTCCCTCACCAGCTCCTGTGAGCTCAGAACACAGCAAAACTGCCTAGGGAGCCTCTGCCTCCGCCACGCAAGATACCAGGTACACAGGGCCAGCAATGCCCTGCCTTCGCAGGCAGACTTGCTGCCCACCACTCACAGAGATCAGCCAGTGCCCGGCTTCTCACTGGAGCTCTTCTGGGCATTCCTGGAGATGGTCTGCATTTGTCTACAAAATCTCTTAATAGGTGTTTTTAAATGCTAAAAATAAAAAAGCTGCCAGCAAGAGTAAGTGGACTAGAGTCATCTACACTTGAAATGCAGTGAAAGGTATATGTTCTCTGCCTTTCTTTCTTTATATATATAATACAATTTTAATTTGATACCTAGAATAGACTACTGTCCTCTTCTAAGTGTCTCAGTTCTATGAAGTCATATAAATATGGTTAAGCAGAATTGGTTTATGTTGGAAGTCTAAGGGAATAAAAAATATTTTCACAGGTTTAATAAAAAAGTAACGTGATCAGCTCTATCTCAAGCTAAAGAGCACTGAAGTCAGGGATAGCCATAAAAGCCACAATCTCTCCTTAACAGCAATCAGCAATCCCCCTGCTGCGATGGGGCAGAGTGTCTGTGATGTAAACACAACCAATGGCTGTACTGAGGGTTGCCACTGAGAATTAATCAGGTTTTGTTACGTCAATTTAATTAATTGGTTTTTTGGGACATCTGGCTTTCCCTCCTGAGGTGAGGGAAAGGGTGGACTGCCCACAAGGTAGGAAAATGCTGTTCTGCAGCACATTTTATCTTCAAACTTCCCTATTATTGCTTGCTGCTCTGGCCCTACTCTTTTGCGTGGTAGATCCACACTGCTTCACATTCCCTTCCAAACATCCCCGTGCACAGTCTCCTCGCATGTTCCTCACATTTACACTAAATTGTGGGCTGTAGAGTCCACTTGAGGCTTTTCCCTGGCTTTTGTGATCTCTAAGCTCTTTTCTAGGCTACGAAGACCTCACTACAGCACACAGGAAGGACAGGCAGCAACCAGGGCAGAGTGACTCTTGCCACTATTTCCTGCGCTAGCACACAGGATCAATGTCTCTCTAGGAGAACTGGGACCTTATTTTTACTAAATGGCCTTCAAAAGCATTTCCATTAGAGACAGTTTGATATATTAGAACTAAGTGGGCAGAACAGAGTGAGCGTTTATTTACCCAGGAAAGTTTGGATCAGATGGAACATCTGTTTTTCATTGAAATCCTCAATTTTACCAAAAAAAAAAAAAAAAAAAAAAAAGGTCCAGCTGGGTTAATAGAGACTCAAGGAAGGCAGGTGGCTGACATGTGATCGCAAGTGAGTTGAAACGGAATCAAAACACGAGCATCCTCTGAAGTCTCAGTTCAGATTATGCCTGGAGAGCATTTTAGGGTACAATTTGCAGGTCTGAATAAGTAAAAAGATTGCTTATAAGTGCTGAGTGCACAAAGAATTATGTCGTGTTTCTCTGAAATGTTTTTGTTTTCTTTCCTTTCATTATAAATCTTACTATCACGTGAGTCAGCCTAACCATTGCACAAGTTTGAAAAAAATGCATGAGCCTACATACTTTGCAGTGGGTAGCTTTCTAGGAGCCACAACTCAGACATACCAGATAGACTGATGGCTTCTTGTTCAGAGGCACAGGATATCCGACTTAGCTGTCGGTGCTCAGAAAGAATCTTGAGAGGTGTCGCCGGTCGGCTGAGGCAAGCCGATGCACGGGGACGAGTCCTTCCCTATCCCCGAACCCCTCTCCTCCGGGAGAGAAAAGGGTTCAAAAGCAGAGATACGAGAAGGAAAAAAATAAAAGATTTGTGAGACCTCTGAACGTTTGGAAAACTGAAACAAAACTTTATTAAAACTAGAACAATATATATAACATGCAGGAAGAAACCAATGCAAAATCTGAGAGTCTGTGCAGGATGGAAAGGTGAGGGTTTTAAACACAAGAACAAAGACAAAGGGGGACGGCGCCACGTGGAGTCCAGAAAAATGGCACCGGCCACGTGTGCGCTTTCGTGGAGCGAACAAAGAAACCGCGGCTGTTATGAACGCCGGGCTGTAATATGTGGAAAAGCACTGTCCCTACCGAATTCGTTGAAGCAGAGAAGAAATCAAAGCAGCAGAAAAACCTCCAGGCGAGCAGTCTGTCCCAGGCGGCGTGGCGGGAGCTGCCCCGGTGCACGGTCCACTCCGGCAGCCTGCAAGGTCCCCGGAGCTGAGCTGCAGGGTCTGGAAAAGCCTCCCTCCCGGAACGGAGCTGAAGTCCCGCAGTGACTCCCGCAGAGCGGAGAGTGTCCGGAGCGCCGAGGAGCCGCGAACGAGCTGCGAATGCCCCCCGAAGTAGTCCGGAGAAGCAGCCCCGCAAGTCCCGAACTAGCCCCGGAAGTCTCGAGTAGCCGAATCGCCCCGAAGCCCTCCAGAAGGCAGCCAGGAAGTCCCGAGTAGCCCCCGGCCGTCCCCGAGCCGCCTGAGCCCGCAGCTTCTTAAAGGGGCAGTGCCCTCTCGAGAAAACTTTCTCATCCCATAAGATGGGCAAACCGTAACATGGAAGGGAATAATTCAATTAGTAAGCCTTCAAGCAGGTTTTTTTCTCTTCAACCTGCCACATTCCACCCCTTTATTCCATACCATGTACGTTATGCGCATCTCATTTACATTGTATTATACAGAAATTAACAGCATGAGACTCTGGTTCAGGGTGTTTCAGCCAGGGTTAACTTCCTCTGTGGTACACAGTGGACTTCACCATCCTCTTGCATTACCCACCAGGTGTGTCCAGGGCCTTGGGCTGAGACAACACCACGGATGGGTCTGTCTGGAGTTGCAGCAGGGGAAACCCAGACAGCTTTTCCCAGCAGATTACTTTCACATACCACAGGAACTCTATCCCCCTCTATGATATGTAAAAGGTCTGATTGGGCAGGGCCAGCTCGATTGATTGATCCCCTCGTGTTCACTTGCCAGGTGGCTTCTGCCAGATGTTTATCCCAGTTTCTGAAAGTTCCACCACCCAATGCTTTCAGGGTGGTTTTCAGCAAGCCATTATAGCGTTCTATTTTACCGGAGGCTGGTGCATGGTATGGAATGTGATAAATCCATTCGATACCATGTTCTTTGGCCCAATTGGCCACCAGATTGTTTTTGAAATGAGTCCCATTATCAGACTCAATTCTTCCCGGAGTGCCATGCCGCCACAAAATCTGCCTTTCAAGGCCCAGAATAGTATTACGGGCAGTGGCATGAGGCACGGAATAGGTTTCAAGCCATCCGGTGCTTGCTTCCACCATTGTCAAAACATAACACTTACCCTGGCGAGTTCGAGGGAGAGTGATGTAATCAATCTGCCAGGCCTCTCCGTACTTGTACTTCGACCACCGTCCACTGTACCATAAGGGTTTTAACCTTTTGGCCTGTTTAATTGCAGCACAAATCTTACAGTCATGGATAACCTGGGTAATTGCATCCATGGTTAAATCCACCCCTCGGTCACGAGCCCATCGATAGGTTGCATCTCTTCCCTGGTGACCGGAAGAGTCATGGGCCCACCGAGCAAGGAATAGTTCACCTTTGTGTTCCCAGTCCAGATCTATCTGGAACACTCTGGCTGCTTTGTCAACTTGGTGGTTATTTTTATGTTCCTCAGTGGCTCTGCTTTTTGGGACATGGGCATCTACATGCCTTACCTTTACAACTAACCTTTTCAGGCGGGCAGCAATATCTTGCCACAGAGTGGCAGCCCAAATAGGCTTACCTTTACGCTGCCAATTGTCTTTCTGCCACCTCTCCAGCCAACCCCACAAGGCATTTGCCACCATCCAGGAGTCTGTATACAGGTACAGCCGTGGCCAGTTCTCCCTTTCAGCAATGTTCATGGCCACCTGGATGGCTTTGACCTCTGCAAATTGACTCGATTCACCTTCTCCTTCCGCTGCTTCTGCAACTTGGCGCATAGGACTCCATACGGCAGCTTTCCACTTCCGTTGGTTTCCTATGAGGCGGCAGGATCCATCGGTGAAGAGAGCATATTTCTTCTCCTGGTCTGAGAGGTCTTTATATGGGGGTGCTTCATCAGGACGAGTGACTATCTCGTTCGGTGGCATCCCAAAATCTTTTCCTGCAGGCCAGTCTGTAATGGCTTCCACAATTCCTGGGCGACCAGAGTTACCTATCCTAGCTCTCTGTACAATCAGGGCAGTCCACTTACTCCAGGTAGCATCTGTGACATGGTGGGTAGATGCTATCTTCCCTTTGAACATCCAGCCTAGGACTGGCAGTCGGGGGACTAGGAGGAGCTGTGCTTCAGTGCCAATTACTTCTGAGGCAGCTCGAACTCCCTCATAGGCAGCCAATATCTCCTGCTCAGTGGGAGTATAATTGGCCTCTGAGCCTTTATATCCACGACTCCAAAATCCTAGGGGACGACCACGGGTTTCTCCTGGTGCCTTCTGCCAAAGGCTCCAGGTAGGACCACAGTCCCCAGCTGAAGTGTACAGAATGTTTTTAATCTCTGGTCCTGTTCGCACAGGTCCCAGGGCCATAGCATGTGCTATTTCCCTTTTGATTAATTCAAAGGCATGTTGTTGGTCAGAGCCCCATGTGAAATCATTTTTCTTCCGGGTAACAGTATAGAGAGGTTTAACAATCTGACTATACCCAGGAATGTGCATTCTCCAGAAGCCTATGACTCCCAAGAAAGACTGGGTCTCTTTCTTGTTGGTAGGCGGAGACATAGCTGTGATCTTGTTGATCACATCTGTGGGGATGTGGCGGCGTCCATCCTGCCACTTAACCCCCAGGAACTGAATCTCTCGGGAAGGTCCTTTGACCTTACTTCTCTTAATGGAGAAACCAGCATCCACCAAAATGCGGATTATCTTCCTACCTTTCTCATAGACTTCTTCTGCGGTATCACCCCATACGATGATGTCATCGATGTACTGAAGATGTTCAGGAGCACCACCTTTCTCCAGGGTAGCCTGGATCAGTCCATGGCAGATGGTCGGGCTGTGCTTCCACCCCTGGGGCAGTCGATTCCAGGTGTACTGGATACCCCTCCAGGTGAAGGCAAACTGTGGCCTACACTCTGGTGCTATGGGAATGGAAAAGAAAGCGTTAGCAATGTCTATCGTGGCATACCACTTTGCTGCCTTGGACTCCAGTTCGTACTGAAGCTCCAAGATATCAGGAAGAGCAGCACTCATCGGTGGTGTCACTTCATTCAGCCCACGATAGTCCACTGTCAATCTCCATTCCCCGTTGGTCTTCTGCACAGGCCATATAGGACTGTTGAAAGGTGAGCGAGCTCTACTGATGACATCTCGTCTCTCCAACTCTCGAATCATTTTCTCTAAGGGGCGCGGAGAGTCTCGGTTGGTGCGGTATTGCCGGCGGTGAACTGTAGAGGATGCAGTAGGCAACTTTTGATCTTCCACCTTCATTCTGCTAACAACAAAAGGGTCATCCGAAAGTTCGACCGATGTGGACAACTGGATAATGCCATCGGCTCCCACGGTTGCTATCCCAAAGGCCCATTTATAACCTTTCGGGTCCTTAAAATACCCTTTCCGGAGGAAGTCTATGCCTAAAATGCATGGAGCATCTGGGCCAGTCACAATTCGGTGAATTTCCCAGTTATGCCCAGTGAGGCTGACCTCAGCTTCTACTAAGGTAAGCTCTTGTGATCCTCCTGTCACACCCGAGATCATGATAGTCTCAGTTCCTTGATGATCCGATGGTAGCAAGGTACACTGGGCGCCTGTGTCTACCAGGGCCTTGTACCTCTGTGGTTCTAATGTGCCAGGCCATCGAATCCACACAGTCCAGTATACTCTGTTATCCCTTTCCTCCACCTGACTAGAGGCAGGGCCCCTCTAATGCCTAGGGTGTGGTCCACAGTCAGTGGAAGGTTCTATCCGGCTTGTGGTACCTTGTTCATAGGAGTTGCTCCTTGGGCTGCAGCACTGTTCACCGAAGACTGGAGCGACAACTCTTCGATTGCAGTCGTCATGTTGGTGTGGTCTGCTCTGCAGCTCATGTGCTGGTACCCCGTGGTTAGCAGCAGGTCGTTGTTCCCATCTCCTCGTGTCTTCACGACCTCTCGAGCAGCACTGGCGGTCACATCGTGGCCTGTCCTGTCTGTTGCGCCTTGCTCTGGGAGGACGATTTCTCCTAACAGCTGACACGTGGGTATACACAGGAGAGGAAACAGTTCTTTGTTCTAACCTATTAATAGAATCCAATATTTTCTCTGTCATTTTGTCTGTCACTTTCTCCACTGCTGCAATGAAGGCAGAGGTATGAGAAAGACTGTCCTCATACTGGCGAATCCTGTTAGACACCTGTTCTATGGTGAGTGGCCGATTTTCACCCTCTCTTTCCCACAGCATTGTGGCCAATGTATGGGCATATGACTGGGGTGCACTCTGCACAAATTTGCGCAGCAAAGGCTCATTACTGTGCACCTGGTCCGGGTTGACATTAACATTCCAGTCACCATAGATGACCTCTTTCATAGCCAGCTCTCTCAGGTAGTTAATACCTTTGCTCAGGACAGTCCATTTAGTAGGGCGGCATTCTATGTCATCTCTGAAAGGGTATCTGCTCTTCACAGCAGTCAGAAGCCGTTTCCAGAGACTGCACTGTTTTGCCTTTTTGCCAATTGCCCTATCAATAGCACCTTCCCGGGCCACATTTCCTAACTGTCTGGCTTCTTTGCTAGTTAAATCAATGTTATCAGCCCCATTGTCCCAGCAGCGAAGCAACCAAATCATTAGTGACTCACCATCATGCCTGCTAAACTCCTTTCTAATGCTTCTCAGGTCCTTCCTGGACTGAGGCTGGGTGTTTACCTCTTGATCTGATGACTCATCCCGTGATGAGGATCCTTGGGAGGGCGGTGCTGTTGGAGTCGCTGAGGCAGTATTCCCTGAAGGCTTTCCTGGACGCTTTTGAGAGGTGCTTGGTCCTGCATCCTCATCAGAGCTATCTGTTGCATAATTAGTCTTTTTCTGGTGTTTAGCACCAGAGGGCTTATTTTTCTTTTTCACAGGGGCAACCTGTGCTTGTTTGGGTGAGGAGGTGGCATCAGCTGTTTTAGTGGATGTAGTGCCCATGTGATACTTATTTTTGATAATTATCCACCCCTGGACCATGTTACAGATAACTGATAACAAAGTTATCAAATACAGGAAAATAATACCATTTGCCGAATATCCAGTTTCAATTGCCATTGATCCAGTACCAAATGGAGAAGTGTTATTTCCCATCATCCATTTGCTAGACGAATCATAAGCAGCCACTATCATGTACTGTGCAAAATACACTGGGAGCATTATAAACTGACTGAGTACAGACCAAAACACCGAAATTACACACGCCAGGGTGAACACCTTCTTTGCTAAGTGCCCCAGACCAGCAAACCATAAACCAGTACCAATTAAAAACAGGTAATTTGACATCACGGTTGGTGTGCCAGGCACCAGATCATAGAGCATTTTTAAACCGTACTGCTTAAGAGCTTCAAACAAAAGCTCGCTTAGCACCATCCTGGAAAAACCTCGTTTGTTTCAGTTTCCAAACTTTAATAAAAATATGAATTATTAAATTATTCAGAAGTGCCCACCCAGGGACGCCAATTATGTCGCCGGTCGGCTGAGGCAAGCCGATGCACGGGGACGAGTCCTTCCCTATCCCCGAACCCCTCTCCTCCGGGAGAGAAAAGGGTTCAAAAGCAGAGATACGAGAAGGAAAAAAATAAAAGATTTGTGAGACCTCTGAACGTTTGGAAAACTGAAACAAAACTTTATTAAAACTAGAACAATATATATAACATGCAGGAAGAAACCAATGCAAAATCTGAGAGTCTGTGCAGGATGGAAAGGTGAGGGTTTTAAACACAAGAACAAAGACAAAGGGGGACGGCGCCACGTGGAGTCCAGAAAAATGGCACCGGCCACGTGTGCGCTTTCGTGGAGCGAACAAAGAAACCGCGGCTGTTATGAACGCCGGGCTGTAATATGTGGAAAAGCACTGTCCCTACCGAATTCGTTGAAGCAGAGAAGAAATCAAAGCAGCAGAAAAACCTCCAGGCGAGCAGTCTGTCCCAGGCGGCGTGGCGGGAGCTGCCCCGGTGCACGGTCCACTCCGGCAGCCTGCAAGGTCCCCGGAGCTGAGCTGCAGGGTCTGGAAAAGCCTCCCTCCCGGAACGGAGCTGAAGTCCCGCAGTGACTCCCGCAGAGCGGAGAGTGTCCGGAGCGCCGAGGAGCCGCGAACGAGCTGCGAATGCCCCCCGAAGTAGTCCGGAGAAGCAGCCCCGCAAGTCCCGAACTAGCCCCGGAAGTCTCGAGTAGCCGAATCGCCCCGAAGCCCTCCGGAAGGCAGCCAGGAAGTCCCGAGTAGCCCCCGGCCGTCCCCGAGCCGCCTGAGCCCGCAGCTTCTTAAAGGGGCAGTGCCCTCTCGAGAAAACTTTCTCATCCCATAAGATGGGCAAACCGTAACATGGAAGGGAATAATTCAATTAGTAAGCCTTCAAGCAGGTTTTTTTCTCTTCAACCTGCCACAAGAGGGATAAGAAGGGATGAGGACTCCTGACTGGCTAAAAGCAGTGACAACATGCAGCACCTGCTGCTGCAGCCTCAGGAAACCATGGTGATGGAAAGAGAAACTTTTTCTCAGTCTGCTGGCGCTCACCGCTCTCCCTAGTGATGTGGGTTATGTTGCTGTTCCTAGGATCCCAGGAGAACAAATGCTTTTCATTTCTAGCAAGGTTAGACCTCCTTTGCAGTATTGGAGATGTGTCCTGCGTGGTTCAGCAATTCATTCTTGCTATCACATTTGATCCAGAAAACATTTCTTGAGGAAACAAACAGACATGCTGCTGTAGGAAAAAAGGTTGGGACTGGATGAGGCTCTTGTTTTGCTCAGATATCAGAAGGTGTTTTGAAATGGTGTATTGCACTTTCTATACAGTAGTCTTACGTCTTGGCACTGTGCTTATGTGAGAAATAATATGAAGAGGTGTCCTCTTTGTGTATGGGTATATGTGCCAGTTTTGCTGGCTATGTCAGGCTGCTAGCCTGGGAGCCGAAACTGCCTGGCCTCGAGACTGGGGGTCAGGACCAAGTAGCACCAATCTGTGAACGTCAAATTGGTATTTAATATTTTTCAGGTCAGCCAAGGGTGCAATGAAAGAGTCAAAGAAAGAACTTAGTCACCTTGATCTTCAGTCCCTGCTCTAATAAAGGAGTGAGTAGCATTACAGTTTATTATTACTTTCGATTTTAACACACATATGAAGCAAGAGGAACGGTAGTGCTAGTCAGAATTCTATTTTCTGACTGCCAGTTAAGCAAATGAAGTCCCAAGACAGTCTGACTCACCTTCATATATGAAAGAAAATTCTTTATTCCAAGACACACCTGTGTCTTTCTTAAAATAGGTCTTTATTCTCAAAAGCAACTGTCAAAAAATTACGTCCTTTCACTCAATTGATCTATTCCCTATCCACATTTTTTTCCCAATGTATTTAGTACTAAAATTAATTTTTACAACTTTTTTTTTTTTTCCTTAATGTTGACAAAGGTATGAGTGAAAAAGATTATTTTTGTTCTGGCTCAAGTATCACTGGAAGATTTGTTAAATGATTTCCGATTCCGGGACCAAATACTGCCTTCTCAACAATTCCTTTGCAAACTCAGAGGAAAATTTATTTGCAAAGGTTTAATTGTGAGCAGAATTTGATGTTATGAAGTTTTAATGGCAAAGCCATATAAGCCAAAAAATGCACAGCATGACTTTCAGATCCCAAGCTGAGTCTGCAAGTGGAGATGCTTCTAAACTGATGTCAGTCAGGTCACTCTGGTACAATAAATGTGAATCCCTTACCACCCTTTTTATAGTCAAGAACATGCTTATATGAACACTAATGCAGGACTAAGATGCTGATGGCTACTTCTGCATAACCAGGATAGTAGTTAATGACAAGACGCAAAGAAGCATTGTACAAAAACTGTCATGCTCAGAAATGGCCAAATGTGTTTTCTTCAAAGCAGAAGAAATTTGGTGCACCAAAACTGTCTCATCTTTCCAATCTACCAGTTTGTCTAAAGTAAAAAGTCTCTGACTGGTGACTGGTGGTGGTTCTAGGTGATATTAAAATGTAGAGCAATGTTGCTAGGAGAAAATGACAAAACAAAGTGTTTCTCCCAGATAAAAGTGCCCAACAACCTTCCTAACTCCTCATTCACTTTACCGGCGTGTTCTGAAGATCATTTTCATGGGAAATGTGCATTTAGTCTGTTCACTCACTATTCCTGCCTCTAGTTCCTCCTCCAGGCAAAACCAGTCTAAATACAGCAGCTGACACTGTCCTTGATTACAAAGGCAAGTAACGAGTACCTTGAGTCTCTTGGCCTTTGGGAATGCTTTCAGGCATAACCAAGCTGGTTAGATAGCCATGTGAAGAGTGTCAGAGATGGGAGGTGAGAAGGTAAGGGCAGACTCTTGATAACTGGGTAGCTCTAATCTGCAGATAAAACATTTTCTTCTGTAATTATTTGTTGGTCAGCATTACTATGTTGTTTGCAAAGACTGAGTTTATCTCTGCTGTAGGCTTGTAATGTGTGGTATGAGTTTATAGAATCATAGAATGCTTTGGGTTGGAAGTAACCTCTAAAGATCATCTAGTCCAACCTCCCTGCAGTGACCAGGGACATCTTCAACTAGAGCAGGTTGCTCAGAACCTTGTCCAGCCTGGTCTTGAATGTTTCTAGAGATGGGGCACCTACCACCTCTCTGGGAAACCTGGTCCAGTGTTTCACCATCCTCACTGTAAAAAAACTCTTCCCTATATCTAGTCTAAATATACCTTCTTTTGTTTTAAAACCATTGCCCCTCGTTCTGTCACAACAAGCCCTGCTAAAAATTCTGTCCCCATCTTTCCTTTAGGCCCCCTTTAAGTATTGGAAGGCTACAATAAGGGCACCCCAGAGCCTTCTCTTCTCCAGGCTCAACAACCCCAACTCTCTCAGCCTGTCCTCATAGCAGAGGTGCTTCATCCCTCTGATCGTTTTTGTGGCCCTTCTCTGGATCCGCTCCAACAGATTCATGTCTTTCCTGTGCTGAGGACTCCAGAGCTGGACACAGTATTCCAGTTGAGGTCTCACCAGAGCGGAGTAGAGGGGCAGGATCACCTCCCTCGAGCTTCTGGCCACGTTTCTTTTGATGCAGCCCAGGATACAGTTGGCGGACTGGTCTGCAAGAGTACAGTCAGCTCACATCCAGAATGGATGTTAACGAGCACTTCAGATAGGTGCTTTCTAGTATCATGCTTACTTCTAAACACATTAAATAAAATCAATTAAAGGCCAACTCTTTTATCTTGCTAAATTACTCCATTTTATTGGTTGGCATCCTGCAAATTGATGGAGATGGCTTCAAAAGTAGTCCACAGTAGCTCAATTCAGCTGTCATGTAGTTAGTTATAACTTGCTCTATTTTTGCATAATTAATTTCTCCTAATATTTCAATTTTATTTAGCCAAACATACTAGTGTTATTGTAATGTTGACTTACTTGTTTCAAAATCTATATATATAGTTCCTCTCTGGTTTATCAGTCATTCCAACAGCCTAGAAGATAGAGTGACCCCTGTACCTTCCAAGTGTTTCGTGAGGTTTTAGCCACTCATCTCTCATTAAATTCAATGATACTCAAGCTAAAAGCATGAATAGTTCCTTCTCTTTTCTGTCCTCTTAACTACAGCTAAAAGACAGGCAAGTCTGTGATCATCCTTTTTTTCAGGTGCCCCATGTTAACCTGAAACTCAGTAAATACAGTTTTTATTACATAACCCAAAGCCTTTTCAAGCATTAGTCAATGCAGCACAATGCTCTTTGTTTAGCTTCACAGTACAGTGAGAGAAAATACACTGACAGGCTTGTTCATACTCTCTGCGTGGTTGCCAGTCTTTCAGTGGTGATGTGCTATATATGCTATAAATATGCCTACCAGCATATTCACTCTATATGGATGCATGTAACTAGCACTATTTAAGTGGAACCTCATGTTTCTAAGCATTTTCTAATTGACCACACTTCAGTTAAACGCATTCTAATGCCAACATTTTCACAATGTTGGATAATAAAGAAAGAATATCTAAAATCATAAATAGCAAAAATTTTGGTATTTTAAAATTCCTTAAATAAAAAGGGATCCCGGAGCAAAAATTATAAACTTTCACCAGACAGAAAAGCTACACTCTCCTGTTGCTATTTTTACTGCCCATGTAAGGTGACCCCTTTCCAATCATATTTTTAAATCCACCTAGGAAAGGAAGGGGGCAGCTCCCATTTTCCCCTGTGTTGTGTTACTGAACGAGCAGGGACAGAGGCTCAGAGGGATGAGCTCCTGCTCAGAGCAGCCTGTTAACCCCCACTAAGAAAAGATAAGCAATGACTTTGCCAGCTGTTGTTGGAAGCAGCTCTGACCTGTGCTTCTCCCAGCCTGCTTACCAAAGACTAGAGGGAACGAGAGTTGAGCTCTGTGTGTCACATATTTGCCTTGATTACTCATCTTCCAAAGAGCACTGCTAAGTGAGGAGCAGTTGCACCTGATCAAGCAGTTTCTCTCTTCCTCGGTCCTTTTCAAGCAGCAGTGAGGCTATTCTGTTCATGCCTGCATTTAAAATGTGTTTTTTGGTTCCATGGCCTATCTATAAAAGAATGAATAGTATTGTACTTGTGAATTAGAGCTGAATTATACTAGTGCAAAAGTTTAGGTGAAGCCACTGGCTTATGCAAAGAACTGAGCATGCCAGCCTTTAACTGTAGATTCTTCTTCCCATTTAAATAGGCTGCTAGGAATCAAAAAACCTTTCAAATAATTTAAACACAGAAGGCAAATTTATGTCCATTTCTACAATACAGTTAGGTGATGCTATTCCCAGTAATTAAATACTTCATCACTGGAAACCATAATAAAAATGTGCTAATTTCAGTTCACAGTAGATGCTTAAGGGCAATAAATTACAACTCCCTATCACACCCCCTTTTATGATTACTGTTCTGCTGTGGAACTAATGTGTTTTCTCTCAAGGCTAAGTATCTTCTGTTACCACAACTTTATAAGAATCTTTCTTAAGCCTAAGAAAAATCAAGCGTTGGTTATGAAACGTGAATTTCTGGATTCTGTCAGACACTCTCCTAAAATGCTGATGGCAAGCAGACAAGACAATTACAGCAATGCACACAGACACATTTCATTTGCCATTTCCAATATAACGGAGGATGTCTTTGTGATAAATGCCTGACTGCTTCCGAACTAGTCTGGAGACACCAAAGTGCCAGTGGTACTTTGCTTTCAAGAACAAGGAAATCCTGGCTGTCCTGAAAGCATCCTAAAAGGTATTAGAAAGTCTGTCACAAACTGTAGAGGAAAAGCACCCTCTGTTCAGATTTCTTTCTTGGTATTTTTGTACCCCCAAATGCATTTCCACAAGTCGATGCCCCTAGACCATTACCACCCAGAACACAAGAAACAATTGCTTGTCGTTATACTTGCCTTCCACATTCCCTCCTTTAGTCCTTCCCTCCGATAAGTGTATCATCTCACACCAATACATCAGAAATCAGGTTAAGGCTTGCAGTTGTCTTCACTTTCTATAAACATTTTTAAATGGATACCACAAGAAGAAGCACTCTAGTCCTCTCCCCTTATAGAAAAGACATTGTTCTTTCCAACTGTGTAAGTTGGCTCCATTACAGATTCATTTCCTATACATTGTCACAGTGATGGGTAACATCTATACAGATCTATGACTCTTGAACCTTATTTCTGCCTTAAAGTAGCTGCAACATATCCTTCAGCTTGCCAACAGAACTGGAAGCAGATGCTTTTGAAACCATTTGTATTTTAATAGAGGAAGAAGGCTTTATTTGGTTAATAGAGTATGTGCAGATTTCAGTGGTTGGACGAGAGTCATAAGCCATAAAACTAGAACTTGAGGTAACGAAATTCAGCTCCTTGCTTGTTCAGAGACTTTCAGAAAGTAATTTAGACTGATATGCAAGTTAAGCATTTCCAATATCTTTGTGTGTCTAGCCTTTTCTGTTCTTTAGGAGAGTGAACCATCTTACAGCACCATTCACAGATTCTTTAGAAGCCCAGAAGTATCCAGATACTACACTGAGATCCCAGAAATTCATTTTTTCGAGCTTCCTTTCTTTTTTTTTTGTGAAATTATGTTTGCGTATATGATAAAGGAAATAGTTCATGTACAGAAAAGCTGCTTTCCTCCTGGCTGCATTTCTTCCAAATGGGATAAAATATTATCTTCTTATAAGAGTAGTCATTTACTTGCTCATTAGAAATGGACCAAGCACAGGGACAGAGGCAGGTCACACATGATTTGAAGAGATGCCATTTCTTTTCAAGGAGCTGCCAGGAAAGTCTCCCATTGTATCTATGCATTTCCTACTACCATACCAGTCAGCACTGCTAACCACAGCACCCATTTGGCTACTTTCTTCGCAGCATCTCTTTATGATAACTGCCTGCAGGAATCTGTGTTCGAAGAACTAGAGACCTTAGAGGTTATTGCTGTCATGCTTGAAAATCATTGACCAATTCAGCCTGCAACTCAGCCTTTTGCAGAAGGAAAGGAGCAGGCAGGTCCTGCAGCAAATACAAATCAAGTCTTATGACTAAAAACCATTAAATAGCTTAAAAAACATTCAAATTTCTAAGATGTTTACAAATTGCAAGAGGAACATTTTGCAGAATAAAACTGCAGTCCTGGAGCTTAATACTCACTCTACTATTTCATTACTGCCCCTGTTTTATATTAGCACACCGAGCAATTTGTATGTGTCTATGGACCTTTTAGTAATGTATACCCAGAGCAATTGCCAAATGTTATTCAGTGCTGCTAATACGTAACAGTTCTAATGAATAATGTTTTTGTTAAGAATGCAGCAAACTGCTATTTATTCAGATGAATTCCAACCAACCATAATGCCTGGGTCTTACTTGTGAGTTATGAATGCAATAATTACCAAACACAGTTCTAAAATGCAATTTGTTAACTTGGAGGAGATTGTGAGATTGTGACATACATTTATAGTGCTCCCAAAGCTGCTTTTGGTTGGTTTTTTACCTCCCGAGTCTACATTTATGTAAGCAGGATCTACACTTACTGAATCAACCAGTTGAGCGTCTCCACATCCACTTCTGCTGCTCGCATCAAGATTCAATAACTGAACATGAGACATTGAAGCAAACAGTAAGATTAACTAGAAAATATAGGAGGAAATGACTTTTCAAAATTGTCCAACTCTTTTTGCTTTTCCATTAGGTTTAGGCTCCAAAGTAACTTACGGTGGTTTTGAAAATGTCCTCAGAATATGCCCCAGAACCAGCAGGTCATTTAAGTTAGCAAGAAGTAGCACCAGAAACAAAAGCTGTGTGTTAGAAACGAAAGCTACGCACCTTGCTAATGGGCCCAGGGAGAGAGCTGAACAGAGCTGTCAGAACTGGAACAGCACCGCAAGCAGCAGGCTGAGCACTGCGGGGATGGGATGAGAACAAGAACGTTGAGTGGCATCACTGCCTAGACAGAATCAAACCAAATACAAAATTCAGCCACTACGTATTTATTAATTTTAAATAAGCATATTTAAGGTTGCTGTCTTACTGTGGCACAGTGGACTGAAAATTCATTTGAAATGTTATAAAAATGGTAATTAAGTATTTTTATTGGAGATGAAACTAGAACAAGCACGGACAAATGAGATCTAGAACAAAGTAGTTGCAAACGAAATAACTGAAATTAATTCATTACTGTGGAACTAATATTGTATGAGCATTAAAAATATTTTGGAGACTCGCCCAAAAATTTCTAAATCACATGATCTTAAATCTAAACCTAATCACGTGATTCTAAATAACTTGGACAATGTTGTACGCATTTCCCATCATTCAGGACTGTTCAGGACATACACTTTCTCCTGTCTCTGCACAGTTTCTTCAGAGCTTGCAGAGTTGCAGGCATGTTTTATGCTGGCAGAGAATTATAAGCATTTTAACTTATGCACAAATAAGTGCAGAAATTTGCAGCCTCATAGCTGGGAGACAGATGATACTGCAGGTGCATCACTACGAATACAAGTGCCACACTATTTTTGTCACGACTCATCTGGGAATTTAAAGAAGAGGCTTTCTTCCCTTCTGCAGCTGAGAAAGGCCAGGAAAAAACCTCTGGAGAATTCATGCAGCTGGTCTGGAGAAACATTTTGGTTTTGTGCAACTCATAACTTCTAGCATTTGGAAAGTACAGTAAATACGGAGGCAAGAGATGAAAAATATTTGGGCATATAACTAGTTAGTGAAGGAAGGGTGTTACAACAGGCTGTAGCTCTTCTGTGAATATTACATGTAGACCTGATTTCTCCCAATATTATTGGAGACTTTATTAATGCTAGATGGAAACAATAATTCTTGGAGGAGCTTGTCACATACATGACCACAAAAAGGCAATTAATGGTTGCGGGTAGAAGAGTCTACTTTTAGTAGTACAAAAGACAACATCTCTGTGGTTGTGACATACATTATGCTGAAGGCAGTGCTCCTACCTTAGGGCCCACAGGAAGAATTTCAGTTTTAAAAAAGTAAAAAATCTTTTAGGGAAGTTCTGTGTGTGTGAGTATGTGGGTTTTTGTCCTGAATCCTTCTCCTGATCTGTTTGACATCAGTCTCCCACAGCCCATTGCATTAGCAGAAGTGAGAGCGAGGGGACAGACAAATGAGGATGAGATGCTGGAGGGAAGAAAGTGGAAACCATTAAAACTAGTTGGGCTTCCTTAAAAAATGCTGTGTTAAATGGCATAGGGTGAGGGAGATCTGATACAGAAACAAGAGAAATCTGCGGCCCCCTCTGGGAAAAGTGCAGTGGTTTAGGCTTGACTGGGAGAGGCTGTGGCTTGACCAATCCTTGTTGCACAATCATGAACTTCTGTGGCTATCCACCGAGTTGGGGAACAGAAGAATAAATGGTCTCAGGGCATCCAGCCTTGCAAACAGGAGCTCAGCCAGACACCGTTGTGGTCAGGAGCACATGATGAATTGATTCAAAGTGGAAAAAAGACTTAATTTTATCAGAAAAGGTCAACATTTGTGCAATGGTTTTATATAGGGGTGCAGAAAATGAGGCTGAGGCAATGCTATTGCAAATTATTTTCTCACTCATATTTAACTCCAGATTTTATGTTACATATATCAGTAGCACTCTCTCCAAATGTTTTCTTGCTGGCATTTTAAAATGAAAATCTAATTTAAAAAAAAATCAAAAGAAAAGATGAGCACGATATTTTTGATTAAAATTTTCTCTCCTCCTGTCAGGACACTGCACAGGCTGGGGGTTCCCTCACAGCCCATCCTATGCCACCACTCCAGCCAGGAGCAGGGCAGGACAGGGGGCAGCCAGGGCAGCCCCAGGCATTGGGCATTGGGCACCTCCCTGGGGACAGGGATAGGCCAAGGCTGGGACAGGAGGTCAGGCTGTCTGGGAGCATCTCCCCATGTCACCAAAGGAATGGACCACCTGAGGGTGCCCCGTCTTGGAGCCAGCCCTGAGTTGGCAGCCATACCTCCTGGAGGGGGATGCTCCCAGAGTCCTCACAGCCCCCTCACGAGACAGGTAAGGATTTCTGGGAATGTGTTGCTTTTTCTAAAAGGAGAGGAAGGAAAAGCACTTTTGGCGCTATATCTCCCGGTGGTAACTTTCCCATTGTGTGTAATTTTTGTTCCTGTGATCCATTCCGTCTCAGAAGAAGAGTCAGAAGACTGGAAGGTGGCAATCAACAGGGCAGAAAACATGGAAGAAAATGAGAGATTAATTAATTGCCAAAACTATGCTGCCATGAGCCCTGGGACCATCAGTGTACTGAGTGTAGCTCATTCCCTCATCGCAGAATCTTCTGCTGCTTTCCAGAAGATGATGGAGTGATGAGATTGGCATATGTCATATGTGTGCCATTCTTTTACCTCAGAAGGAGAAATTGGGTAATGTCTTAGATATTCCCTAACTTACTCAGGGCCAGATGAATTTGGGGTATGGATCTTGCCCAGGTGAACGCCAAGGATGTCTGTCTTGCCTGTGAAGGTGTGACGTTCCTCTCTGCACACCGACTACACAAGTTTAGCACTCTAACAAAGCAGCCACATAGTTTTCACTCTGGAGGATCGTATGCAGTATCTTCAGCATTTCCCACCCAACATATAGTCAGGCACTCCCAGGACTATTTTAGCAGGCATCAGTCAAATTAGCCACTGAATACAGTTTTAATTCTCACGGAGCTCTTCTTTCTGCTTCTTCCACAGACATTACCAATCTCAGTTATACGGCACTCCCACCACACCAACCATTTAACCCCTGAGAAACTGAATCACAGACAAGTCCAGGCTCCTTTCTTTGGATGAGCATTGGAGAATATGAGGTCCTAATACTTCAGAGGACTTAGCAATTTTTAGCCCATAGCATGTTCTCTCATGGCTCAAATCCACCACCTCTACCTTCATGAGCACTTGGCATCTCTGTTAACCTGGCCTTCATAAACTTGCACTGGGAGTTCGGAAAACAAGAAGCACACAAGTTAGTGAGTCTCAGAGGAAAATAAGGTTTTATGTGACTTATCTAGCATCACAGAGGAATCCAGTGCCAATGATCAAGCTCTCTAAACTAGCATTTCATTAGACTAATGATGAAATTTCTTTGTCTGCAACCCACTGAATCAGATTCCCAAATCCTTTAACAAGGATCCTCCAGCTTACAGCACCCTCCTTCACTACAGCATCATAACTGTACACCAGAACATCTGATCTGTTCATCAGATGACATGGATCTAGCAGAGAAGTTGTCAATTCATATAAGCAGTCTACTTCAAAGTGCACACACATAGTTGCGAAATAGTCTTAGATGCAATCTTAATAAAGTCATTTTTTAACTTTAAAGGATAAAATTTTAAACCTTTTTTTTTTGTTCTTTTGAAAAGTGTTGTATAATTTTAAAATGTCTCATCCAATTCTTTTAAGTTGTTAAAGGAATACTTGTAAAATCTGCCTTCTTCAGTAATATGCACACTATTATTATGTTCCGCAAGGAAATTAACTATGAAGGACCAATTATATACTGCCTTTCATGTTAGGTGAGTAATTTCCAAGTGTGGGAAGTGTAATAAGTACATTTCTTTCTGAGGGGGAAGTTTTGAGTAGTAGTGTTTTATATCCACTCCATATTTCATTTTCTTAGTGTCAATGACTCTGTAAGGAGAGTTTAAGACTGCTCGAGACTAACAAACTGATGAAGGACCCTGGGTAAGCTCAGCCCGTTGTGCACAAGGGAGGTAAATGGTTGAGTGCCTGCAAAAACAGCAAGACTGAGTTGCAGCAGGGCTGCAGGCAGGACCGAGTGACGTCCCCAGCACCCTGTGCAACGTATGCGTGACTGAGGAGCCTGAGGGAGTTGTTCATGACACCCCATCTGCCAGCATCATGGTGGGCCTGCAGGGTGAAGGAGGTAAATCCTCCTAACATGCCAGGTGTGAGTCCACACCTGCATCCTCTTTGAAATGGTGCCTGCTTCTCCGCGCTATGGAAAAGTTGTACACAACATGGAATACGCAGAGTGACAGCAGTTGGCAGCCATTTAAGCCCAGGCAACTATTTCATCGTTAGTCTAAGTACACAGTCATGCAAACTGATCACGTTTATTGCTGATTTTGTTTATACTTACGTATACTAAGGGGTTTTCAGCCAAGAATAACTCCCTTGTTCAAACCCAACTCATTTGCAGCAGAAGTGATCCTCAACCCTGCTGCATCTGTGTGCACCCTTGGGAAAACAGAGGGTGGGTGGCAATAGCAGTGGGAGCAATGCCAATCTTGCCTTGCCAACGTGGATGTATACTCTGAAATATCCAGAGCTACTGTACATGGGGAATTGTGGTGAAAAGGACAAGCAGATGTGATTTACCTAATTGATGGCCTAATTAAGATCAGAAGAAGAGGTGTGTGATTTAGTGCTGTTGGAAAACAAGTTATTGAAAGGATTGAAAATTAATATAAAAGGTCTCAGTGGTGTTTAATAAACAGAATTCACTCAAAAATGTTTTTAAATGTTCCAGACCTCATTTTCTACAAAAGCTCTGCCAACTTATGATCACCACGTTCAGCACAGAGCCAAGAGAGCACAGCTGGGGTGAGTGGGGGTTGCCACTAAGTTTCCTTCTTCTCATCTGTTTGATGTGATGCCTGTCCCTTAGACTGTGGCATTAGTGAATAGACAACACAGAGCGCAACGTCTCTCACTTCAGTGAAACACCCACGCTCATTACAACATGTTTTGTTCAGCAATTTCCACCCAGCTGCATTTCTAAGTGTTTCAAAACAAGTCACTCTGGGCTGGATGCAGTTTTAAGAATGGGGGATTTCTATGCTCAGCTCTGAGGTGATCCCCTAAGGGTTCACCTCCTCCTTCTATTTGCCCATTTGCCACTTTTTTCCTTTTTTTTCTGTTTCCTACACAAAAACAAACCACTGGATCCTACAAAGTGTTATCAAGTTCTAGCCACCAGTCATAAGCTGGTGCTACATCATAAGGGAAGTCAGGTGATGGTAAGTGTCTCTTGGCCAACCTTGATGTTAGATTTCACAGGTTAGATTTCACTGATGTTAGGTCAGGGAGGGCTGGAAAGTGGAAAGTTCACTTCTGCTTGGCTGTTTGGGAATTCAGTAATTTTTTTCAAAAATATGGTCTTGAGACCAGTGCGAAGGGTAGGCAACATCATGCAGGTGACGAGGAAGGATCTTGCACAGTCTGAGTCACTCAGCTGTTTTCCCCATGGGAAATGAAACTGTTTAGCCCAGGGAAGGACTGGTGATGGGATTTGTGACAGAGCTACCTTTGAAGTCAGCTTTGGTACCACAACCTGGCAAACGGAGTGAATGTGAGTGACGACAAACTCGGCTTCCCATGTAAAATGATTCTACTTGCAAGTTATCTGTCATTTTGCATCTAGATAGCTCATCAAGCTGTGACACAATCCTAGCACGTACAGGGGGGTTCCCACACCTGTGGAATACTGTCATAGCCATGATCAGCAGAGATTGGTCAGCCCTTATCTCTTAGAAGTGGGGGTTATGAAAGATTCAGGGTTCCTGCATTAAAGTCTGCAGGAGATTTGCCAGTCCAGCTTCCCATACAGACACAAAGGTTTTGACCCTTCTGGATCAAGTCAATCAAATTTGACACAGATGCAGAGGTTTCAAAAGTAATTAACATCTTTAAAGAAAATGAGCAGTTAAGGAGAGAAAGACCCTACAAGAAGCTCACGAGAAAGCAACCAAAGAATGTACTCTGGAAACAGACGTCACGATTTTCTCTCGCTACAGGGGAAAGAAACCCCAACAAAAAAGAAACAATTTCCTCTGAATGTCAATCAAAATAACACCTTTTTGGACACCAAAGTCAATCTTAACACACACCTTAGTAGAATCTCTGGCTCTGGTAATTCAAATGTTCACAGAATAATTTGTTCTCTCTGGGAAGCCTTCTCCTTTGAACCTGCTTCCTCCACTTGGTAAAAAAAGAAATTAATTATCTTCCCCACGAAGTACTTGCCGTTGAAGACTTTGGGGTTGTTGCGGAGAAGGCCTTGAAAGAATGAATGAAAGATATTTTTTGCTGATGGTGGAAATTAGTTGGATTTTAGGTTGAATTTATTTTAGATTTATGACAAAGAAGTCCAGAGTACTAGATTTATTTTCTTGTACATTTGTACTAGAAAATGAAATACAATAAATCTAAGAATAAGAACAAGTCCTTGTTTTATGAGCCCATAGAGATCTAGCCCATTAAATAAATGAGCACAATATCACAGAGTGCTAAACTTTGTTCAGAGATAGCTGGAAGTTACGCAAAATCAAAATGAGCCCTGTTAGCTTAAGCGAGAAGGACATTAGTCTCCAGCCACCTGTGTTCTCTGCTTCTCTTCTGAACTCTATTTCAGGAAGACTGTGAAGTTCTGATCTTCAAAAATGTAGCCTGTGTACTTCTGAGTGGAGAGAGACATGAAAAAGTGTTGATGTGGCTTCACCACGGGTTTTGAAGTGAACCAAGGTGTTCACCCTGTTCTCTTTGTTAATTGTTCCCAGTTTAGAACTGATCTCATTCAGCACAACAGAAATGGCATTTTTCAGGTGTCCAAACAGATTTAAACAGGAAACGGGTTTTTTTAAGACATCACTTACCAGTGCAACGTAGTCGATTTTGGAGAAAAACGGAGCTGGGAAAAATTATTTGCGAAATTTTCAGTTATAGGTAGAGTCATGAAAGGACTTGGCACCTAACTCTACTCCTTTAGACTTATTCTCCTCTTTTGCTGCTTTATTCTGGAGGTGCCTGAGGTACTGAGGCTGCTAAGTGTTGCTGACATGCCATCAGTGCTAAACAAATTTTCTGCCTCTGAAGTTCTGGCAGAACTCCCCAAGGAAGCAACAACCAAGCACCTGTGGTCTCCATGGGTCGATACCACTGGTCCAGCTGCACAAAAAGAGGTTTGGCCCTCTCATCTCTGCTGCTTTATAACCCCGTGAAATCTTTTTTCCAGCCATCACTCTCAGCTAAACTATGAGGCAAACTTAGGATTTTCTATCCATGCTCTTAATTTGCTCCACCACCAGAACAATATGCAAATGACACAGAAAGCACTAAGTACACGGCTCCAGACACTCCCTTACTGGTGAAGACCTTGCGTCTACTATCATCTGACCCTGCAGAGAAATACATGGCACAGCTGGGCACAGATCTCTGCTGGGATCTGGTAGTGCAGCCATAACACATCAAAAAATCCTAAAATAATTGCCCTTTCAAATCAGAAGAGCTTTCCACAAATCCCTAACATTACCAAAACCAGAACTTATCCTATCTGAAAGCCCTCAGCATGTCCATCTGCCCAAATTTGGAGAGATTTTGAACATTGCAGCTCAGTATTGACTGAAGCTGTGACTGTCTGGACAACAAAGAATTGAGATATTAGAGGGAACAGCTCTATATAAAAAAGGTAACATTTCAAAAACACCTTATTTCTGCTGGAAGTAAAGTACTTTTCCTTCACACTCATCTCCGGTGAGAAATACCCGGGAATTTTTCCCCCTGAAATGCTAACTAGTCTGCTGTAAGAGAAAGACCAGTTCACTTTGAAGTGGTAAGTATGCTTAAATTTGCTGCAGGCTTCAGTATCCCTGAGGGTCCTAGGGCCTACAAATTATTTTTATTCATTTAAAATGAAATAAAAATTAGGGAAAAAAAACCAATACAGCTAAAAAGAAGACACTGGAGAGCTTTGTAACCCCCTTGCTCTCCCTACGGTGTTGAGTCTTCTATCTAATAGGATCTCCTCTATGTTTTCTTCTGGAGAAAATTCTCCTTTCATTCAGAGCAAAGTAAAATTTGGCACATGGTCCAGAAAAGGCAAAAAATATTACTGACATAACTCTACTGTCTAGTGCAAATTAAGGCTGTTGTTGTCTTTGTTTGCATTTTCCGTCAAGAGTGTATAACGAAGAAAAGCTCCAAAGAAAGTGCTGTCACAGAGCAACTTACTACTGCACCCAAAAGTATGACTGCAGCAGAGGTGCCATGTTTTAACCGGCCCCAATAATACTGCAGAGAAGACCATGAGTTACAATTTGTATACAGAAAGGGTGTCTAGCTGGTAGCCTACACAGATATCCGTGCTGCTGCATCTTCTCTTCTGCTGCTTCATCATTTAGCCTTGCTGAGGCTATTGAAGATAAGTCTGTCCATACTGCTCTCAGACCCCCTAGTTACTCTGCAAGAGCAGCACAAGCTGACGCAGTGGGAGCACAGACTTAGTGTTTGGAGGCAGTTTTCATTATGGTTTGGGGAAACAGGAACCTGAAGGAACAAATGTGCCAACCAGCCAACTCGTATCAATAGATAAAATACCACATCCCTATACTCCAGCCTATGGATCCCTCTGCCTAATACAGCTAAATATTCTCCAAAATAGTGGAAATATTTCTGGAAAATGCTTGTCACCACAAATCTGGTTTAGATACCTGTCCTACAAACCTTAATCTCCACACCTTTGCCCCACCTTTCAAATATATTACTTCCTATGGCAAGGAGGATGTCATTGGCATGGGAGAGCTCAACAGCATTCATAATTCCTCTTTAAAGTCCATGCATAAAATAGAAAGTTATTTATATTATGGTTTGTCAAATAAAGAAAACGTTTATGGGCCAGGTTTGGATCTGCTGATGTGGGTGGGAATTTTGCTACTGCCTTCAGTTGCATCCTGTATGGTCCTTATGCTGCACACCATATGTCTTGCTAACCACCACACAATCCCTCACCCGAAACTGCTAGCTCCTCTCTTTTTTGGAAGGAGAACTGGTGAGACTGATTCATGCAAAGTACCCTCACAGTTTGTAATGAAAATTAAAAGCATAATTATTTTTAGGAACTCCTCAGTGATAGGAAATTTTAGACTTTAGAGAGAGATGCCAGATTATCTAGTCCTTGACTTCAGAGAAAAGGTTTCCGCAGGTACTGCACTCTCTTCTGTTTCATGTCACTGCACCCACCTCTCACTGACTCCTGGCTGCCATTTTAAAGAATAGCATGGGAATTATTTCAGACATGTAGAAGATGGGGTGTGATTCTGTTTGAGATCTCAGTGGGTTGCAGAGATGAAATTGGTGATTGTGAAAAATCATCCTACATGTTTTCCATATATTTCACATGTCATCCCACAAAAGGAATGAAAATAGAAGAGTCCCTTTTACTGAAGCTGTGAGAAGAAGAGGATAGAAATCAGAGAGGTGAGTAAAGTGTGCCAGAATGCCTCCATCTTACACAAGCCATTCCAGAAAAACCAGGAAGCAGTCTTCTCCTGCACACAATATTTCTAAAAACCTATGACCCTAGATCTTAGAGTATGAGAAAAATCTATGACACTAGTACAATGCCTTCATTATTTATCGTGTACAAGCAGTGTGCTCAGGACAGAGAATAATTTCAGAAAGAACAGGACCACTCCCAAAGAAAGCCCAAGAAAGCTAAAAGTGGATTCAACACCCAACAGTAAGTAAATAAACAGCATTTTGGCTTGTGTGAACTGGCAGAACAATATTACTGGAGTTTTGAACAAGGTACTTTGGAAGAAGATTTGGAAAGAGTGAGGGAGTTCACCATGAATTGCAATGAGGAAAGACTTCCATGTATAAAAGCAAGCACCAAGACAAACATGTGAGAAGGACTTTATTCTAAAATGCTCTCAGAGGCTCCTGAAAAACACTGCCTGAAAGACACCAACCTTTTGAATTCTAAGTTGGATTGGAGCATCCCACTGGGGCATTTAAAAGGGGCAACCCTACATATGAAGGCAACCAAGGTTCTTGTAGAGGGACCATATTAAATCTCAAGAAGCAGCATGCGTTTGTCAGGATCCAGCTTTGTGGTAGCAAAGGGTGCTAAATTTCAGAAATTCAGTGCTAAATAGGGAAGGCTACAAGAAGTTTTAACGTCTTACATTAACTTTTTCTTGAACTCTATTCAGCTCTGCCTGACTCTTTATGCAATATGGGACATATTGATACGTGTCAGTTCTGTCTGGAGGGATGTACCAAAAATATATCAATCTTGGTACATTATGAGACTGAATTGAATATTAAATTGTTATTCTACATAGGCAACACATTGCCTAGGTTGACTCACACATACAAAAGGAAACGTCTGACTTAATTTCTGTCCTTTTTATGTCATTTCTCTGCATTTCTGTCATTTTAAGAAGAATCTGGTCCACTTTCAGAGGTGATGCTCGTTTCTTGTGAAAGAGAAACAGTGACATCCTGTGGTTCAATTGTAGGAAAAGTGGATATTTTATCATTACCCTTTCTTGAATGTATTTTCTCTATTTCTATATAATTTAACAAGAATAATCTAGGTTTTGGCAGTGAAAAAAATTGATTATACAGTCCCAAACAGATCTCTACAAGTGCAATGAGCTTTCTGTATACCTAGGATTACACAAATCAGGAAATTTAAGACATTTAATAAATGTGAAATTTTATTCTTTGTTTCATGCTAATCAAAATAGACTAGGGTTATTTAAAAGTAGATAATAATAAAATCAAATAATTTAGATAATAATAATTTCTAAATAGATGTGAAAATTGGCTTTTGAAAAACAGTCACATCAGGCCTAGAATCTAGGTTTTTCTTTCACAAACACCTTTAGGACTCACTGTCTTTGAAATATGTTGATTACCACTGTTACCAGAATGTATTTGAAGGAATAGACCTTAATCGGAATATGATGGCATATCTCCAGGGTAAGCTGAGAGCACCAGCAAATGTAATAATTGAACGAAGAATAGTCATATTCATGAAGAAAAAAAAAGGAAATTATTCTAATGTATTGATTTTAAAGGTAATTTCCTCACACGACATCTTTTTAAACTATATTACTTTGGTCATTTATGGATATTCTGATGATCCTCTACTGACAGAAATAGTATCTCCAGACAGAGCTGTAACAATTTAAGATAATGTACTAAAAACGATGCCAACAGAACTCCACAAAGATCTTGCAATAGTATTAATGTCATATTTCTATAGGAGAAAAGAACTGCAGAATTCCTTCCCCTTGGCATAAACTTACTGTCATATACTGGTGACGTACTTAAGGACTTGTCTTAAGACTCTATTTTCTTTTCAGATGTATAAATCAGAAAAACCATTTCTGCAGTTTTCCTCATACAAGATTCTCACTCTGGATTTTTTTCCCAATATATTTTGTGCTGTTTGCATATTTCTCAGTTATGAGGTTGGCCCTTACTTAAATTTAGTTTGTTTTCAGTAAGATTCCCAGAGACACGTAGTCACTGCAACTGTTACATCATGGCTCTCCAGTTTCCGCTACAGCTCTTGGCAGTGGCAGCAATACAAAGAGCAAGTAGTCTTCTGTCCCTTGACTTCCCAAATACAAATGGCCAAGTGGATGGGTGACAATGATGAAGAATGAAGTTAGAAAAGAAAATAACTTGTTCAGACAGAAAGGTTGAAATATGTTTCTTGAGCAAAAGTAATTTTCTCCAGGACTCCAATTTCATGACTTTTTTCCCCTTTCAATGCAAATAACCTCCAAAGTCAAAAGCGAGTTTACACAAAAGGGGGCACTTCGACTTGATGTCAGTGCTGTGCAGGATGCAGACATCCTTGATGGAAGGCGCGAATACCAAACCATAAGCTATAAAGAAAGCATTGTTGCCAATGGATTATTTATAACCTTTCTTATAAATCAAAAGGTACACACTTGGATAGGGTCTTTTTTTTTTAATATAAACCAAATAAATAGTAAATCCCCCATACAGCATGGAGAATATTCACAGAGATTGCTAATTTCAGAGACAAAGAATATGCCATCTAACATTTGCATGTATTTCATTATGTTTGATTGGCATATGGTGATCCACAAGCTTGTTGCTAATATAGTGTCTGTGTTTTTTAATTAAATTGATGGTCTTAAAGAAGGTACCTGGTCTCCTGAGTGAAGTATAATCTCTTCAATTTGAATATTGCCTAGTCTCACACCAGCACTGTGGTAGTCTTAAAATTGGTCCAGAAGTCGCTTCAGAACAATTTTTAAATATAGGCTTGTAAAATTACAGTAAAGGACAAAGCAAAACTATAACCAGGGATTTCCCCAAAGAAAAATGAAACAAAGACTAGTGCAGGGTATAATTCGAATTGTCAATTAGATTTGAAAATTAAGTTTTTTATCTCTATGTACTCTTTCCACTAATCTGTTTGTGAACTTTTGACTGTCAGCTGAGAAACAAAAAGAGAGGAAATCTAGACTCTTTTGAACTAGAGATTTAATAACTCCCCCAGGTCACAGCGCTCATTATAAAGGGAATGAAGTGCTGGTTCTTGGGCAACAGAGCAAACATCTGCATCCTGCAACAAGCCAGGTGCTCTAAATCAGGGCAAAACCAAAGCAGCCCAAGCAGCAAAATCTGAGCATGTCCTCTGTCTCTCCAGCCTGCCTGGGTCCCTGCTATGATTGTGTCTGCAGCTGGAGCAACCTCCCAACCGAATAAGCACACCTGGAAACACTGATGGGCAGCAGCTGTCTGGCACCCACAGCGAAATTCCCAGCAGGCATCAGGTGTTTGCCTGACTATTCCTAGGGGAGCCGGATGCATGTGCACTGTGCAAGCTTTAAAATGTCATTGTTAGTTTGCGTGTCAGTGAATAACATTTAGGACTTGAATTGAAATGACAAGGGAAAGAAGCGTTCTGCAAGAGGTTCTGTTATTGGCGAAAATGCTTCACTGCATTTTTATTGTGAATTTCATTTCTGTAAATCTTTCAAGCCTCTCTCCTTGTGCACACTAAAATTTTAACTTACACACAGCTGAAAACTGTGCACACCTATCACTATGAGCAATGCGTCATCTCTATTATATTCTCTTTCCTAGACAGAGCTTTACTAAAGCACAGGATTGATTTTCACACATTTCTTCAAATAATTCTCTATAATAGCAGTTTATATGAACTGCTTCTCTGCTCTGTTCTTCTAACTCTGCATTTGCATATCAAAACCAAACACTGCCGGCTTCCTGACTCCCAAAATGAAGAGAAACATTCAAGATAATCACTATAGTAGACGCCTATTTACACAGAGGTTTGCATACATATATACTTCTTAATACCAGCAGTGTATGTGTAGGAATATTCACAGCCCTGCAGATATCCTCATGAACAAAAACTTTCACACTTGAATGTTTGCAAGTCAAAGGCAGAGCAAATGCCACCAAAGGCTGCTTTTATGAATGGGGATCATGTGGTTTTATTTTACTCAAAAGGTTTATGCATCTGGGAGCTATGTTGCATTGCTTGAACGGTGCATTTTTGCTTTGATATGATTTCATTCTCAGCTTGGTCCAGAAGTCTTGTATTAAACACTTACTTTCTTTCCCTGGGTGAACAAAGCATTAGTTTTGCTCATACTGCCTGTGTCCCAGTCTGTAAATGCACAACAGCTATCTTCCAACTTCTACAGAAACAGCTCTTGGGTAAATCATATGTAAGAAAGAATGTTCCCCATTTGTTCGGGTTGCCCCAGGCACGTCCTCTTTTTACCCTCATGATGAATCTTCAGATGTAAGAAGTCCAAAAGCAACCAGAAATCCGACATTGTGTACATGTGCCATACGCCTGATCCTCCCTGTATTTTATAGACTGTACCGATGACGGTAAATGCAGTGTGTACTGGATCCATGGGGCTGACTATGTGCGCACAGCTGCATAGCACATGCACAATACATCAGATGCTGAGGTTGGGATGCACTTCCAGTCCACGTGTAGGCCATCTGGGTAGTGCATGCACACATATTTCTGGCCAGGAAACCCTTGTCACAAATACGGCAGTCGTAATTTAATCCAGGAGCAGATCTGGAAACAAGTGCAAATCACTGCATCTCTTCCACTTCCTGCCTTAGGCACGTGTTCGGCATTGCAGATCAGAGATGTACTACCTGTACGCTGGGGGTCGGGGGCGGTGGTTCCAGCTTCATGTTCCTAACCCTTTGAGAGAGAGCAGCAGCCAGAAACCTAATCCTTTTATGCAGATAGATATGGTCACTATTACTCTTGCACGTGGAGACCAGCATCAGTTGCTGAGAATCAGATGCATGTAAGGTCTCCAGCAGAGCTTAGCTGTGTATTGGCAAAGCCACTCTGAAGCCCTTTGCTGCACTGAAAGCCTCCTGTAAATGATTTGGCTTGTCTTTGACCATTTCACTGGATTACTTGAGATAAACACTGAGCTTGTGCTGCTTGCTGTCACACAGAGCTCTCCAATTAGTCATCCACAATTAGTGGTACAAGTAAACATGCTTTGCCGGTCTTTTTTGCCTCTCTGTTTTTGTGCTCACTGATGAGAAGAACCTGCTTGTTACGGATGGATGAGTTTTCTCAAATTATGCCTTTTCTCAGGGCGTCATCTACAAAACTGGGTGGTGGTTTTAATACAACATCGCTCGGCATTTCTGTACTGTAAAAGAGGTTCACATTTGATTTAACGTTGCCTACATTTACATTGGACTCTATGGATGAGGGGTTTTTTTAAGCAATTTTTTCTTAAAAGGTATTTAATAAATCAGATTATAAAGATGCCTTTCAGCCTTAGAGTCACCTCAGCAAAAGTATGTGCCAGAGTTACAATTATCCATCAGGCTTTCCAGGAAATAAGTACCAGAGAAGAGCATGGCACTGCACCTAGATTTATGTCAGCTGGCTATCTCACAAATTTAATTAAAAAAAACTGTATATACACACACACATACAAATAGTCAATAAATTTCAAGAAAAATCATGTAGTAGCTTAATGAGCACTGACAGTAAATATTACAGTTATTACAATATATTGCTATAAATTATCTTACAAATTGAAAACCATTGAGAAGCTAGAACAACCAAGGCAACCTTGACTTTGATCCACATCTCCTTAAGTCTTCCGTGCCATCCAGAGGACCTGGACAAGCTGTTAATGGGGCCCATATGAACCTCATGGAGTTCAACAAGGCCAAGTACAAGATCCTGCACCTGGGTCAGGACTTGGGGTACTGTTGGATGAAAGATTGGACATGAGCCAACAATGTGAGCTCACAGCCCAGAAAACCAACTGTATCCTGGGCTGTGTCAAAAGAAGCATGGCCAGAAACTTGAGGGAGGTGGTCCTGCCCCTCTACTCTGCTCTGGTGAGACCTCACCGGGAGTACTATGTCCAGCTCTGGAGTCCTCCACACAGGAAAGACATGACTCTGTTGGAGGGGGTCCAGAGAAGGGCCACAAAAATGATTGGACGGATGAAGCACCTCTGCTATGAGGACAGGCTGAGATAGTTGTTGAGCCTGGAGAAGAGAAAGCTCTGGGGTGACCTTATTGCAGCCTTCCAGTATGTAAATGAAGCCTATAAGAAAGATGGGGACAGTCTTTTTAGCAGGGCCTGTTGCATCAGGGGTAATGGATTTAAACTAAAAGAAGGGAGATTTAGACCATATAAGGAAGAGGTTTTTTTACAATGAGGGTGGTGAAATACGGGACCAGGTTGCCCAGAGAGGGGTAGATGTTCCATCCCTGGGAACACTCAAGAGCAGGATGGATGGGGGGTCTGAGCAACCTGCTCTAGTTGAAGATGTCCGCTTTGCTGCAGGGGGGATTGGAGTAGATGACCTTTAAAGGTTACTTCTAACCCAAAAGCAGACATGATGTCTATGATCTAAGTCACCTGGCTATACTGCAATAGGCCATCTGATCAATAGCTAGTAAGTGGACAGTAACTTACGTTAAGTAAGTTAAAGGTCACTACGACAGAGACATGGATTTGCTTTCAGTGATGGTACATTGTGCCTCTCAGTATGTGCAGCAATGGTGGTATCAAGGGGTAAAACCCAAGATGTCTGTTTTCTCCTCTTGTCAGCAAATATTTGAAAGCTTTAGTAACGTTACTTCAGTGTTAATGGTAGTCTCAGTAGCTCCACAACTTCAGATTTTCATCATTGTTAGAGAATATTGATCAATTACATGCTGATTTTCTGGAAAGGTGGATCTGGTACTGTGTCCAGTTCTGGGCTCTCCAGTACAAGAGAGACATGGACACGCTGAAGAGTGTCTAATGAAGGGACACAAAGATGATTAAGGGCCTGGAGCATCTCTCATATGAGGAAAGGCTGAGAGACCTGGGATTGTTTAGCCTGGAGGAGGCTCAAGGGACCTCATCAATGTGTACAAATATCTGAAAGTTGAGTGCAAGAGGATGGAGCTAGGGCTTTTTCCAGCGGTGTCCAGTGACAGTGCCAGAGGCAATGGGCACACACTGAAATACAGGAGGTCCTCTCTGAACTCTTACTGTGAGGGCGACAAAGTACTAGCGCAGATTGCCCAGAGAGACTATGGAGTGTCCATTTTTGGAGATACTCATATGCTGTCTAGATATGGTCCTGGGCAAGTGGCTTTAGGTGGTCCTGCTTGCACAGGAGAGACTGGACCAGATGACCTCTGACCAGAGGTCCCTTCCAAGCTCAGCTGGTCCGTGATTCTGAAAAATGCTGAATTTTTCAGCAGGAAATCTTTGTAATTTTTAGTATCCCATACCATTCATTTTATTCATCAAGCGAGGCAGTTTGTAACAGGTGTAGCTTCAGGAAAGGACAAGCTGACTGAGGATAATTGTCTTTTTGTGGCCTTACCATGGCCTGATTGATTGTTTCACTGCCACTGCCAGCACTGTAAGAAGATAAAAGTGAGCATCGCATTGGAAGTCAATGGGAACGGTAACCATGCCTTCGTAAGAAAGCTCAGGCCTCTAGATCACAGCAGCTCACAATATAGCAGTTAGTCAGGCGCACACAAGGACCTCTTCAGTGTTTTATTCATTGTTCCTTCTAGCCCTCATGTTGCTGGCATGTCTGCTTACTCAGAGAAAATCACAGCGCTTATGAGCCGTAAGCACCATGAGAGTAATCTGAAGGAATGAGACCCCAGCACAAAGAACATGCTGTTTTACTTAGATGCTTTTTCAGGAAAATGAAAAAAACCCTTAAAACAACATGTATGCCGTCAATGCTGTTTCTCTTGGATTAAAACCAGAACATTAGACACATTTTTAATCAGTTTTGCTGTCCCTGGGGGTGTTAATATTTGGCATTCTCCCCCTTCAATTAAGAGCTGGTTTCTAGTTTCTTAAATAAAACTCGTCAAGAATGCTTTCTCGTAGAAAATACATTTTCTACAAAACTGAACTTTATTTGAGGAAATATTAATAAAATTCCTTGAAGTTTCAATCTTCACTGGATACACTGACTCCAAGGGAAATGTTTTGGTCATGATCACAAAAGTCATAGCAATGCCTCATGGGAGTTTAGTTCAGATAATACATGTCCCAGTTCTTCTTTTTGCAAAAGCTTCCTTGTCTGATCTACACTACAGACATTCCTGAAACTGAAACATCAGAAAAGATCCAGTTGAGTTGGAGGCCCCAACCACAGTGGAAAAATGGGAATGATGCATTTGAACTACAGTTCCCACGAGGAATCAGAATCCTCTGTCTCCTGAGCTAAAATGTTCAAGTCAACAAACCAAAATTAGATATTTTTAATTGGAAATGTTAAGGCATTTAAATTCAGTCAAAGGAATTGAAAGGATCTGCTGAAATGCATTTTACCTAGTTCTATAAAAGATTGATATTCATTGTTTTCCCCTTTCCTTTAAAAGCAAGACAAAAGTCTCTCGGGTGTTGTTTCACTTTACCTTTATGTGTGAAGCAAGGTGAGAGAAACCTGTCTGTCTCAGAAAGTCACATCTCCCAGGCTGCTAAGCTTGAGGCCAAGACTGGTGCCAATAGTTGCTTTTCAGTCTGTTCTCGCTGCACTTTACAGGGTGCAATGTTTTATCCAGGTCTTCACACGCTCTGTCTTGAGTGAATCAGCATTTCTGTTCGTTAGAAAACACTTCAGTCTTGTGTAGGTCAGATCACCCATTTTTTTGGTATTTGTTGCAGCAGTTACTTTCCCTTCGCTGCGCCGCATATGTTACACATTTTCTTCTGATTTCATCTGGTCAGAGCTTGTTGACATAACTCTTACTGTGGCCATATCTGTTTGACTAAAGATTACTTCAAACACCCATCTTTTCACTCAGATAAGTACACTGAGTTTCAGTTTGTGGAAGGCAAGTAACTTCTCTAGCTCTCAGAGGATAATTTGTTTAATCTTTTTCCTCATTTTCCTTTAATCTTTTTTTCTGATTGCTCACATCATGTTCAAAAAGTTTGCTGCAGACCCCTCGGCCATGTTCTCCTATTAGTCTCACAGTGCATACACAGGAGAAAGTAACTTCTAATTTCTACTTATCCCTGACCTTTTGTATAGCTGAGGACTTCATAAGTCATTTGGGCTCAACATCACAGCAATAAATTGTACGAACTTTAATGATTCCCATGTCCTATGTCTTATGTTCCCTGCCTTATAGCTACAGTCCTTTTCATATACTTTATAAACTCTACTGAGGGCACTATATACAGATTGCTACAATTCTCTCTTGATGAATTTACTGTACAGGAATAAACTTAATATATTCTATGCTCCAAAAATAATATGAACTTTGACTTCTTTTTCCACAAAATACACCATTTTCTTGAGAAGGACTTTTCTGAAGTGCTGATATGTCCATTCTTTCTTCTCCCCCTCCTCACCATTTTTTTTTTTTTGACAGAAAAATTCAAAATAACAGCCAGAATGAGTCAGATTAAAGGGCATGGAGATAAGTTTTCAATTATTCTAGTTTTTCTATTTCCACCTTTTTTCCTAGCCCTATTTTTCCTTTTTTTGTTTTTTTTTTCCATTTCTACAGAATAATGTAATATACACTATGATCAACTCTGGAAGAAAGAAAAGAAGAAAAAGGCTAGATGGTTTTCCATAGGGAAAGTAGATCTATCTGTTCTACTTTTACTCTGTAGAAGAACAAAAAGGAATAAGTACAAAAGATACAGGAGCTCACCAAGAGAATCAGACTGGGGAGACTAAAGAAAAAGAGATCTGTAAGTCAGAGCTACTCAGATAAAAGAACTCTTACCATATCTTCTCAAAAACTGCACTGCAGTCAGTGAAGGCGAGGATCAGAATGCACTGGGGTCCTTGGTCTGGTCTTGCAGATTGATGTTTGTAGCAGAATGGCACTTTGATTCCTTCCAGATGGAGGCAACTCTCAGTGCTCCAGGGCTCAATGCTAGCAAGGTGACAGAATCCACCCTGAACTAACCCTTGAAGAATAATACCATGGTTAGGCATGCAGAGTCACTCTGGAGAGGACCTAAACCTCTAACCCCACCTGATTATATCTCAGTGGATGCCAGAGCAATTCTGCTTAGGATCCTGACAGCGAGAACTCTTCCCATGCACTTGCCAACCAAGCTACTTTCAACCCTCACTCTTTAGAGCCGTGATGTACACAACGCCACCAACAAAATTCCGACACATTTTCCACAAATCAAAGTTCACCCACTGGGCATTTGTGCTGTTCCACGTTAATAAAAGCTCTACAAGCACATCCAGTTTACAGCTGAAAGACCCCAGTTCTCTTCGTTGTCCTTGGTTCTACACCTAACAGAGGCTGAAAACCGAGCAGCAGGGGTCTACTAGTTAGGGGGGAACCACACACCATGCAATGCATCTTCCCAAGCAAGGTATGTTTTCTCTGCATCCCTGCTTTTCAGCTGAGGAGATTCAAAGGTGAGAGAAAGCGAGAGCGACAGTGCTGAGCTTTCAGTACTTGACGGGCTTGCAAATAAGAAGGTGGTGTTCCTGACTTTTTTCACGCCATGTACATTGGAAGAGCTCTCCCTCTTCACCCATGTAGTCAGGAAGTAACTCTTCAGAATTTATTAGACCAGTTCTCTTGCCATCAGCTGGGAAACAAACTGCTTTGTGTTTGTGCTTTTTATTTAGCAAGCAGCATGACTGTTTACAGTTGACTTTGTGTGTGCCTGTGTCTGTATGTAAATCGATGTAGAAAAGCTTAACATAAAGCTTGGGTATCATTCGAATACTAGGCAATTAGAAGCAAAAATCCAACCTGTGTTTCCTTTACTTTACTGAAGTTAGCAAGAATGACAAGCAAAAGGACAAAACCCAAGCCATACTCGACCCGGTAATGTCAGTGATCACCAGATAGCGCATGAGACAAGCCAAGGTCTAAGAGTTAAAAGGTCAGGAAGGTAAAGACAATCAGGGCCAGTGCAAGCTTTGAAGTTCAGTAAAATTTTAAAGCCTATGCTGCTTAACAGGCACCAGGGTATAGGGAACGTGAGACTGGAAATAGATCTGTAATCAATCCTAGTAACAATTCTGGCAGCAGCAACATTCAAAACATCTGCAGCAGTTTAGCAAACAATCTGGAATACCACCAGGAACAAATTAAAATAGTCAATCCTGGAAGTCATGAAAGCCTGTATGAACGAAGAGCCTAGCAATGAAATGGTGTTTTCTTGAAATATCTTGCAATATTCTCAAAAACACAAAAATTTTTTTGCCGTCTCTTTCATGTGAAGACAAAAAGCTGAAAGGAGAGTCATATGGGTAAGCAGAGAGAAACGCGTTTTGGCACTGGAGCCCAAGCAATCAAATGCCACAGATTTCACGGCAGCAATATTAATACCACCAGGAAGTCCTCTGTACACTGCAGGCCTCAACCCTGATATTCCACTACACTTAGCACCACATGTTGAGTGCAGGAGCTGGGAAGCAAGTGTGCTGAGAAATCCCATGGATAGGTGGGTGGGTGAGAAAACTGGCTAGCACATGCGGTGCTCCGACATATAGCAACTGACTCTCACTACATGGATCTCATTGTGAGCACCTCCCCCAGCAAGTCAAAAAAAAATACATGTAGAGGTTAGAAGTTTAGGATGCACTGCCACGGAAACGGAAAGGGGGAGAGAAGCAGAAACCAGACGGTTGTAGGAACTGCAGGAAACACACCCTCATGATGTGTTATCCAGCGAGGAGCACTGCCTTGTCAGTTTGTCTGGGATGGTAAATCCTCACAAGAGGAAGTGTCTTCACAAAGGCCCGCACACTGGACCCACGCACCATCAGGGATCTCCTTTGTGGACTAGATCACTCTTTTGGGGGACTGCTGTCTGCTAAGTTTCACTGCAGGCATTATAGGCAGCTCCCACTCCTGCTGCTCTACCACCATAGCCCTGCTCCGCCCTGGCTGTGAAGGCAAGCCCTTCCCCTGAGTTCTCCACTCGCTCTTCTTTTCACCCTGGAGAGGAGAAGGTGTTTCAATTGTGTATTTGTCTGGATTTTTTAATCAAAAGGAAGCTGAGTTCAGTCCAAATTCCTGCACTTCAGATTCTCAACCGATTTAG